>JANJGN010000926.1:0-32500 GCA_026770705.1 Isurus oxyrinchus | reverse complement strand
TCCACTCCCAGATATTCCATCCACTTCTCACTCTCAAGCTGTGAAAGAGAAAGGAGTTAATGAGACCTCACCTCTTGTCCGACAGCTCTCGAGAGATCAGAACTGCTTTTAGACAATGTCTTCACAGAATAATTTGATTCTCTGTGGGATGATAGGTGCTCTGCAGAGAGTTACAAGGCTTTAAGAAAGACAAACAATGAAGGACTTGCATTTCTATAGCACCTTTCACCACCTCAGGATATCCCAAAGCTCATGTCTCTGCACTTCCCTCATCCCTTGAGCTAGAAAGATGTTCTGTACAACAGACTTGAGCCTCACACCCAGATCTCAATAATCAGTAGAAATCTTTCAAAGGCATCAATCATTGGAATCTGTCTTTATAAAGTCACAACATTAACAAAGGACGGTGTTGGTGGTGGAAGTGAATTCCAATCGTTCCGTTACTTACCCAGGACCTGTCCGACTGCTCGCCTGGGGAGGAACTGCCCACACGCTCTGCTTGGGCTGAATGACCTCTTCCTGTGCTGCCCCCTCTGTGTATTTAGTGAGAAAGGGTGGATGTGTCACTGTGAGTCAAAATGAGGAAGTTGGATCAAAGTGACAGAGCAGCTCATGTTTTGAGATGTTGGTGAACTTTGTGTCCTGACCCTGTGGTGATATTTCTGCTCACAGGTGGACAGTCAATGACCAGGAGTTTCTCCTGTGGGTCAGTGGGTTTCACAGCCAAATTCAGGGGGTCAGAATGTTGTGGGATTCAAGACCCGATTCAGGGGACGTCTGCCCCACAGAGTAGACTGAAACTCCCCAGTGTCAGTACTGAGCAAGTGCTGCACTGTCGGATGGTCATTACTGAGCGAGTGTTGCACTATTGTAAGGTCAGTACTGAGGGAGATCTCCACTGTTTGAGGGTCAGTACTGAGGGAGTGCTGCACTGTCAGAGGGACATTAATCAGGGAGTGCTGCAATGTTGGAGGATCAGTACTGAGGGAGTGCTGCACTGTTGGAGGGTCAGTATTAAGGTGCTGATTTACAAGACAGGACAATGGATTAGGAGCCCTCAGAACTCCCCCCATTGTCACCGTCATGAATCACTAATTAGCCTAACATTCCTGTCTGCTCTTCAACACAGCTGATTGGCTAATCTGATTCACTATCATTGGTGCACTTTGTATGTTCATTGTCTAAGGAATCTCTTTGGATCCTCATTGTCTAAGGAATCTCTTTGGATCCTCATGTCTAAGGAATCTTTTTGGATCCTCATTGTCTAAGGAATCTCTTTGGATCCTCATTGACTAAGGAATCTCTTTGGATCCTCATTGTCTAAGGGATTATTTCTGATCCAAACCCCATATTGTTGTATTGTTGATTCCGATGCAGCATTGTAGACTGACTTGTCCCCAAGCTCAGCACTGACCCTACTCCAGCAGACACTGTGAAACACACTAACAAAGCGCCTCTAGCCTGAGCTCTGCATGTGTCAAGAGAAAGACAAATATGCAAACTGAATATTGACACCTTTACACACGGACAGCTTTACCTTCCTTCTCTCTTTCAGTTATCTTGCTCCCTTATTGAAGTTTCTAGCAAGGTGAGAATGGACAGGAAGTGTGACACTGAACAGCCTGTCTATTCTAGGAGCTGCTGTGTTGTCTTCATGGGAAATTCTGATTAAAATCAGCAAAAGACACAAATTTCATTCCTTTGCTATCGGCGTCCAAGCATCAGGATAGACTTCATCCCCCAGTATTTATCACTGTTTCTCAACTCAACACCTCACACCCTCTGCCACTCGCTGACCTGCACTGGCTCCCAGTCCAGCAGAGCCTCGAGTTTAAGACTCTCATCCTCAATTTCCATTCCCTCCATTCCTCTTCTCCAATCACTTTCTCCTCCAACCATGCAAACCTCAAAGTCGTCTACTCTCCTCCAATTCTGCTGTCAGACAGGGAGTCAGTGTATATCAGTGAGCACAGGGGTGATGGGTGAATGGGACCTGGTGTGAGATTGTACACTGGCTCACTGCTGAATCTGTTCCCAATCACAGCTCAATAAGAATTATGTTTTACAAAGATGATTAGCCATAAATCTGTCCGAGCTGACAATGATATTACCTTGGAGAAGTGACAGGAGGAAGTAAGATTTCCTGATCATTGTCCACTCCCAGGTATTTCATTGGTTCTCAAGCTGTGAAAGAGAAATGAGTTAACGAGACCTCACCTCTTGTCCGACACCTCTCGAGAGATCAGAACTGCTTTTAGACAATGTCTTCACAGACTAATTTCATTCTCTGTGGGATGATATGTGCTCTGCAGAGAGTTACAAGGCTTTAAGAAAGTAAAACAATGAAGGACTTGCATTTCTATATCGCCTTTCACCTGCTCAGGACACCCCAAAGCTCATGTCCCTGCTCTTCCCTCATCCCTTGAGCTAGAAAAATGTTCTGTACAACAGACTTGAGCCTCACACCCAGATCTCAATAAACAGTAGAAATCTTTCAAAGGCATCAGTTATTGGAATCTGTCTTTATAAAGTCACAACATCAACAAAGGATGGTGTTGGTCGTGGAAGTGAATTCCAATCGTTCCCTTACTTACCCAGGACCTGTCCGACTGCTCGCCTGGGGAGGAACTGCCCACACGCTCTGCTTGGGCTGAATGACCTCTTCCTGTGCTGCTCCCTATTTGTGTTTAATTAGAAAGGGCTGATGTGTCACTGTGAGTAAAATCAGGAATTGGGGAACAATTGTGAAAACCCTTTCACTGAAACGTAGGGCCTTAGTGTTGTGTTGTAAACAAACTGTTAACCCTTTGTGTCCTGACTCTGTGACGTGATTCCTGTGTAAAGCTGAGCAGTTGGTGAGCGAGTTGCAATTCACTGCTCACTCCAGGTGTTGAGGTGGATCTTCTGAAGGAGCAGATGTTGCTCAGCGCTCCTTAAAAATGTGAGATACTGAACATTGTGTAAGAGGACGAGAGAGAGAATGAGAAGGAGAGCATTAGTGGAGATTGGAGAGAGAGTGAATGAGAGAGAGAATGAGAAGGAGAGCATTAGCGGAGATAGGAGAGAGAGTGAATGAGAGAGAGAATGAGAAGGAGAGAATTAGTGGAGATAAGAGAGAGAGTGAATGAGAGAGAGAATGAGAAGGAGAGCATTAGTGGAGATAAGAGAGAGAGTGAATGAGAGAGAGAATGAGAAGGCGAGCATTAGTGGAGATAAGAGAGAGTGAATGAAACATGGAAAAAGGAAAGAGATTGCATTCACTAACAAAAGAAAGGTTTTCATTTATATAGCACCTTTCACATCCTCAGTAGGTCACAAGGTATCTTATGGTCCGGGTCAACACTGCCTGTTACAGGACTGAGTTGTCAAACAGGGAGTGTAGGATGAGATGTAAAATACTGATTGAACATCAAAGCTCTTCAGGGGCTGTGAAGGGTTCTGGATTGTAAAAGGTGCTATAGAAATGCAAGTTCTTTCTATAAGGGGAGAAGGTTGAAGAAAACATTTTCGAAAACAACCAATTAAAGCTTCACACTTACTTTCTCACACACTTGAAGATGAAGAATCCACTCAGTCCAACACTCAAACAGATTCCAGCTCCAAGCAATCCTGCTTTCCATTCATTGGAATCTCGCCCTGTAAAATCAGCCAATGAATGACTCCGGTACAGTTTGAGAATGGTTCCCTATGTACATGTAGTAATTCTGAACTTGTGAAGTGATATTGTCTATGCATGAAAGGTCTATACAAATAACATTTATCTATGTAATATTTATTGATAATATCCATGTACATGCAGGTTTCTATAAGGAGGATTCACATATAACAGAGGTGCCAAGCTGCTGAGGTGACACACAGGACTACATACACACCAAACAGCGGAAACAACATGCTATAGACAGAGCAAAACGATCCCACAACTAACGGGTCAGATCTAAGCTCTGCAGTCCTGCCACATCCAGTCATGAATGGTGATGGACAGTTAAAGATCTAACAGGAGGAGGATGTTCCACAAATATCCCCATCCTTAATGATGGGGGAGCTCAGCACATCAGTGCAAACGACAAGGCTGAAGCATTGGCAACCATGTTCAGCCAGAAGTGCTGAGTGGATGCTCCATCTCGGCCTCCTCCAGAGGGTCCCAGCATCACAGATGTCAGCTTTCAGACAATTCGATTGACTCCACGTGACATCAGGAATCAGCTGATGATACTGGATACAGCAAAGGCTATTGGCCCTGGCAATCACCTGGCAACAGGAAATAATGTGGCTACAAGAGCGGGTCAGAGGCTGGGAACTCTGCGGTGAGTAACTCACCTCCTGACTCTCCAAAGCCTGTCCACCATCAACAAGGCACAAGTCAGGAGTGTGATGGAATAATCTCCAATTGCCTGAATAAGTGCAGCTCCAACAACACTCAAGAACCTCAACACCATCCAGGAGCAGCTTGTTTGATCGACAGCCCATCCACCAGCATAAACATTCATACCCTCCACCACTGGCACACAATGGCAGCAGTGTGCACCATCTACAAGATGCGCTGCAGCAACACACCAATGCTCCTTCGACAGTACCTTCCAAAATCTTAACCTCTTCCACCAAGACAGTTCCAAGTCAGTATGGTGTGTGACTTGGAGGTGAACTTGAGGTGGTGGTCTGCCCTGGGACTTGGAACCAAATCGGCCGTTCCTTCACCGTCACTGGGACAAAATCCTGGAACTCCCTCCCTAACAGCACTGTGGGTGTACCTACACCACAGGGAATGTAGTGGTTAAAGAAGGCAGCTCACCACCACCTTCTCAAGGGGCAGTTACAGATGGGCAATAATTTCTGGCCTTGTCAACAATGCCCACATCCCATGAGCTAACAACAAGAGAACGTTCAATTCTGTGTAACTCACGTTCTACAGAGATGGATATAAATCCCTCCAACGCTCCACGTTCATTCTCTGCCACACACTGATATTGGTGCAGCACTCATTTAATTCATGTCGTTGTTTCAATGCTACAAAACCACAGTGCATTCTGGACTATTTCTGCCTGACCTGCTGTCAGATACACACAGTCTGACAGAGAGGAGGAAAAGTGGTCCCTAGCAACGTGTGAAACTGTGAACTCAGCTCAGTCAGAATGCACACGCAGACACACACACACACACACACAAACACACACACACACACATGCACACACACACACACAAACATACACACACACATGCACACTCACACATGCACACATACTCTCAAACACACACTCTTTTGCACAAACACTTTCTCTTTCACGCACACACATACACACACACACTCTCTCTCTCACACACATGTTCTCTCTCACTCCCTCTCTCAAATGCACAATCTCCCTCTCTCGCAAACACACACACCCTCTCTCAAACACACACACACACGATCTCACACACACACTCTCACATACACAAACACACTATCACATACACGCTCTTTCACAAACGCACTATCTCACGCACACATTCTCTCATTATCTTTATCTCTCACAGATAAACTCACTCTCACTCTCACATACACAAACACTCTCTCACAGACACACACTCTCTTTTGCACACACACTATCTCACACGCACATTCTCTCTATCTTTCTCTCTCACACATAAATTCTCTCTCACTCTCACAGACGTTCTCTTTCTCTCACACACACTCTCTCTCTCACACACACAAGCTACCTCCCTCTCTCATGCACACACACTCTAACTCTCTTTTGCTCCCTCACACATACACACTCTCAGTCTCTCACACATACATTGTCTCTCTCTCTCACACAAACGCACTCTCTCTCTCCGAGATGGAAGGTTGGGATTTTGAGACCATCTCAAGGTTTCAGCTCAAAATGCGGATGGACTCGCCCCAGTGAGGGAGTGCTGAGGGAGTGCTGCACTGTTGGAAGATCAGTACTGAGGGAGTGCTCACTGTCGGAGGGTCAGTACTGAGGGAGTGCTTCACTCCCAGAGGGTCGGTACTGAGGGAGTGCTGCACTCCCAGAGGGTCAGTACTGAGGGAGTGCCACACTGTCAAAGGGTCAGTGCTGAGGGAGTGCTGCACTTATGGAGGGTGAGTGTTGAGGAATTGCTGCACTGTCAGACGGTCAGTGCTAAGGGAGTGCTGTACTGTCAGAGGGTGAGCACTGAGGGAGTGCTGCACTGTCAGAGGGTGAGCACTGAGGGAGTGCTGCACTGTCAGAGGGTGAGCACTGAGGGAGTGCTGCACTGTCAGAGGGTCAGTACTGAGGGAGTGCTGCACTGTCGGAGGGTCAGCACTGAGGGATTGCTGCACTCCCAGAGGGTCAGTACTGAGGGAGTGCTGCACTCCCAGAGGGTCGGTACTGAGGGAGTGCTGCACTATTGGAGGGTGAGCATTGAGGAATTGCTGCACTGTCAGACGGTCAGTGCTAAGGGAGTGCTGCACTGTCAGAGGGTGAGCACTGAGGGAGTGCTGCACTGTCAGAGGGTCAGTACTGAGGGAATGCTGCATTGTCAGAGGATCAGTGATGAGGGAGTGCTGCACTGTCGGAGGGTGAGCACTGAGGGAATGCTGCACTGTCAGAGGGTCAGTGATGCGGGAGTGCTGCACTGTCAGAGGGTGAGCACTGAGAGAGTGCTGCACTGTCAGACGGTCAGTGATGAGGCAGTGCTGCACTGTCAGAGGGTGGGCACTGAGGGAATGCTGCACTGTCAGACCTGCCATATTTCAGATGATGTTTGAAATTAGCAACATGCCTCATGTATAATTATATATCATCAGCTCAAAATAGATTATTCCTGTACGTTTCACTATGCTGTAAATTGTTTGCAGTTTCAGTTCCTTAGAAACCAGGCTTGTGTGATCACTATTTTTAAATAACATTTATAATAAAGATGCAACAATAAACATGCACACAGGTACACACACACACACACACGCACATACACAGACACATACACACACACACAAACATACTCACACACACACACACACACACACACACATACACAGACACACACACACACACACACACACATACACAGACACACACACACACACACAATGACACACACACGTTCACACACATTCACACAGATACACACACACACTCACACAGACACACACAGATACACACACACACTCACACAGACACACACACATACACACACACAGACACACATGTCATAATTAAAAAGTTAGAGTCCAATAACAATGTAAAAGAATATATGATTAATACCTTTGCTTGTCTTTGAGAAATACATTGTTGACGTTTGCATCTGTTCAAAGTTAATTGGTTTCCTGTGTCATCCTGGTGGTGATTTGATTCAGATTTGCACTTTGTTGAAGATGCTCTGTTAGCTTCAGAAAGAGAGAGAGAGAGAGAGAGAGAGAATTTCTGCTCTTTTCCAGCAGTGTTTTTGGGTGACTGCCATCTTTCTTTTTCCTCCTACTTTCTCTTATATCTGCTTGACAGAACCTGTTGTTAAACTCCTGTCTGTATATTCCCAAAAGGGAATTCGATCAGCATGTCTTGCATTCATAGTTGCAGACCAAGTAATCCCTTTTTTGATCTTTGCATCTCTGAAACATTTGATGCTTTTCAAGATATAAATCTACAGGAGATGGAGACATTTCATCCTCCACAAGGGGTTTTGAATGATTGATGAATATCTGCATGGTGAGCAGTTCCCATTACCTTGATAGACCTACAGTGATCAAAGTCCAGCGCTTTGCATTTTTAAGGGAACCCCTGTTTCAAGTGGACCCTGACACACCTCAGTGAGAACTTTCATGCAACATGTCTGTAGTGCAATTCATTTGAAGCTTTCCAGAGAAGTGATCAAGTTTGCAGTATCAGCAATCAGGTGACTCGTGACAGCCATTTTTGATCAGAGCCTAATCTTGTACTTTTAAAAAACAGGTCTCCTTTAAACAGTTCAATACATTTTTGGCTCGTTGGTTAAGTTGAAGGAAGCTCTGTTATGACATAACAGATGGTAAATGCTGAGCTGTTCAAATCCTGGAGGGAAACTTGAAACAACTGTCACAACTAATTTCCAACTTGTATGTTTTGAGATGTGGGCTTTGAATTCAGTAGTAATGAGGTTAAGAGGTTTAACAGGTAATTATGGTTGGTTGAAAAAAGGGTTTAAAATATATTTTCCCCCAATTGCAATTTCCAAAATAAGTCTCTTTGGTTGTTAAGAATGAACCAATTAAACCACGTTTGGTTGTGTCAAAGAAAGAGTAAGTTTATTAGTTACCTAACTAGAGAAAAAATAATAAAAATGGGACAAAACACACACACAAACGCACACACACACACACACACACAGACACACACATACACACACACACACACACACACACACACACACACACACTTGCACACACACACACGCGCGCGCACACACACAGACAGGTGCACAGAAATACACACACATACACACACACACACAGACACGCTCACACAGACACACACCACACACACACACAAACAGACACACACATAAACACACACAGATATCAGAGGTAAAATAATTATAGAGTCCAATAAAAAATTAAGAGTCATTTGCTTGTACATGCAGCGTAGGCTGTGAAGTTTGAAGCTGTTTTAATTTAGTTGGTTTTCTGTAGATTCCTGTATTTCATTTGGCTCAGACTTGCACGTTGTTGAAGACACTCTGTTAGCTTCAGACAGAGAGAGAGAAAGAGAGAGAGTGACAGAGAGGGAGAGAAAGAGAGAGAGGGAGAAATCATTTCTGCTCTTTTCCAGCAGTGTTTGTGGAAGACTGCCATATTTCTTTTTCCTCCTCCTTTCTCTTATATCTGCTTGGCAGAACCGTTTGTTAAACTCCTGTCTGTATATTCCTGAAGGGAATTCACTCAGCATGTTTTGCATTCATTGTTATAGACCAAGTATTCCCATTTTTTATCTTTGCATCTCTGAAACATTTGATGCATTTCAAGATATAAATCAACAGGAGATGGGGGTATTGCATCCTCCACAGGGGGTTTTGAATGGCTGATGATTCTCTGTTTGGTGAGCAGTTCCCACTGTTTTGATAGAACTACAGCTGATCAAAGTCCAGCACTTTGCATTTTAATGCCTTCCTTTTAAGAGTGTCCCTGTTTGAAGTGGATCCTGACACACCCCAGGCATGAACTTCGATGCAACAGGTCTGCAGTGCAATTCATTTGAACCTTTCCAGAGAAGTGATCAACTTCACAGTATCAGCAATCAGATGACTTGTGTCAGCCATTTTTGATCTGTGTACAATCTCGTATTTCTTTGAAAAACAGGTCACTTTTAGAGAGTTCAATATCTTTTTGGTCTGTTAGGAAGCTCTTAATCACAGTTTGCTGTCAGGATATTTGTGTGTGTGTTTGTCTGTGTTTGTGTGTGTGTGAGTGAGTCTGTGTGTGTGAGAATGTGAGTGTGTTTGTGTCTGTCTCTAAGTGTGTGAGCGTGTGTATGTGTGTTTGTGTATGTGTGTGTGCATGTCTGTATGTGTGTGAGTGAGAGTGTGTGTGTGTGTCTGTGTGTGTGTGAGTGGGTGTGTCTGTGTATGTGAGTATGTATGTATGTGTGTGTCTGTGTGTGTGTGAGTGTGTGTGTGTGAGTGTGTATGTGTGTATGTCTGTGTCTGTGTGTGTGTGTTTCTGAGAGAGAGAGCAAGCGCTTCACAGAGTGAAACCTCCCTGAGTGTGGCCGCTGTGTTTAACATTTAAGCCACACAGACAGGATGTGGTTAAAAGGTGAAACCACAAGGAGTGAGTGTGTATCCCAGTGACTGTCTCTCTGTGGGTTTCCTGTGGGTTTCTGTGAACTGCCTGTGGTTATAAAAAAAATCTTCCAACCCCACATGCACGGCATCAAATAAGGAATTGGAAGCTGCTGCTCAGAGAGTAACTAGTCCCCCGAGAATTCACAGCCCCTCAAACACAGATTAACAGCATTAATCCTGACCGCCAGCCCACTCACTCATTGCCTCTTGTCTCAGACACTAGAAAGTGGAAGTTAAGGCCGGATTTTCACTCCCGGGTCGGGGGACACAGAGACGGCAGGAAAAAATAACAAAATATGTCTCGAGCACACAGAGCTCCAAGGGAAGGGTCGTGCTGCAGCTAAGGTGTGAGACATGGTACATTCCCCGGATGCAGCATTGAGGCTTGTATGTCTACACAGCTGATGTAGGTGCACATGGAACACATGTGAATGAGCACTGTGATGCACACACACCCTGGAGAGTAATATCCCTCCATGCACTACATATCAGGCTAACATCAACTCATGTTGTCATTGCTGACCAACAGGGTTGAAGCAGGTCACAGAGACGGCTGCGTCTGGGGTTGGGCCAGCCTCCCTGAGACTCACCGTCCTAACATTTGATTGGATGACGTCCGATCTGTATCTTAACCCCATCCACCCGCCTCGGTTCCGTGAGCCTTAACCCCCGACCCAACAACAATCTCCCAATCTCAGTTTTGAAATTTACAATTGACCCCTCCCAGTCTTGACAGCTTTTTCTGGGGGAGAGAGTTCCAGATTTCCACCCCCGCTTTGTGTGAAGAAGTGCTTCCTGACATCACCCCCTGAACGGCCTGGCTCCAATTTTAATGTTCTGCCCCCTTGTTCTGGACCCCCCCTCACCTCACCCTCACCCCCACCCCCACCCCCACACCCCCACCCCCACCCCCACCCTCACCCCCACCATCCGGGGAAATAGTTTCTCTCTATCGACCCACCGAATCCTTTAATTATCTTAAACCCCTCGATTAGATCACCCCTTAATCTTCGAGACTTGAGGGAACACAAGCCTGGTCTGTGCAACCTGTCCTCGGGATTTAACCCTTTCAGCCCCGGGATCGTTCTGGTGACTCTGCACAGCACCCCCTCCAAGGACAATATATCCTCCCCGAGGTGCGGTGTTCTGGACTGAACCCAGTGACTCCAGATTGGGTGTGAGGGGACCTTCATAAAACTGTGCCAGACACTTCAAAAATCTCTTCAATTCAACCTTGTAAACGCAGTAGGAAAAATCCCAGGGGGCCATTGTATCTTAGCAACATTGTAAACTTGGCCAAAAGAATCCCCCTGGTCACTCCTGAGTGTTACTAATATTGTAAACACAAAGTATACAGCTCCTCCAGTCTCTGAGAAGCAAAGGTAGAACACTAGAGCACCACCACTGGTAGGAGGCTGTAATTACAGTGTGACATGTTTACATGGGAATGTTCCATTACCAATGACACAGGAATTTAAATAATCAGAAGGACATGTGACAACAGGAAGTGGTGCCTTGGAGAATGGAATTATTCACTAGAGTACGTATTTAATTTGATAAAAATGTACAGAAATGTCAGGGCATTTTAATAGCTTCTTTTTTGTATTCATTCACTGACACTGGCTAGGCCAGAATTTATTGCCCATCCCTAATTGTCCTTGAGAATATGGGGGTGAGCTGCCTTCCTGAGCTGCTGCAGTCCCTGTGGTGTATGTACACCCACAGAACTGTTTGGGAGGGTGTTGCAGGATTCTGACCCAGCGACAGTGAAGGAACGGTGATATATTTCCAAGTCAGGATGGTGAGTGACTTGGAGGGGAACTTCCAGGTGGTGGTGTTCCCCATGTGTCTGCTGCCCTTGTCCTTCTAGATGGTAGTGGTCATGTGTTTGGAAGGTGCTGTCTAAGGAGGCTTGGTGAAACCCTAAGTTGCATCTTGTAGATGGTACACACACTGCTGCCACTGTGCGTCAGTTGTAGAGGGAGAGAATGTTTGTGGACGGGGCGCAAATCAAGTGCGGCTGCTTTGTCCTGGACGGTGTCGAGCTTCTTGAGTGTTGTTGGAGCTGCACTCATCTAGGAAAGTGGAGAGTATTCCATCACACTCCTGACCTGTGCCTTGAGGTTGGTGGACAGGCTTTGGGGAGTCAGGAGGTGAGTTACTCACCACAGGATTCCCAGGCTCTGGCCTGCTCTTATAGTCAGTGTTTATATGGCTAGTCCAGTTCAGTTTCTAGTCAATGTTAACCCCCAGAGTGTTGATAGTGTGGGATTCAGCAATGGTGATGCTATTGGACATTAAGGGATATTCTCTCTGTTTGGAGATGGTCATTGCCTGGCACTTGTGTGGCATGAATGTTACTTGCCACTTGTCAGGCCAAGCCTGGATATTGTCCAGGTCTTGCTGCATTTGGACATGGACTGCTTCAGCATCTGATGAGTCATGAATGATGTTGAACGGTGTGCAATCATCAGCGACCATCCATAATTCTGACCATCTGATAGAATGAATGTCATTGATGAAGCAGCTGAAGATGGTTGGGCCTAGGACACTACACTGAGCAACTCCTGCAGTGATGTCCTGGAACTGAGATGACTGACCTCCAACAACCACAACCACCTTCCTTTGTACTTGGTATGAATCCAACGAGTGGAGAGTTTTCCCTGTGACATGACATGGCAGATGATGTGTGCTTGGTGCTCCAAATCCACAAGGGAAAATTGGTCATGCTATCACAATAGTTTTGCAATTTGTATTTATTACAAGAAGCGTGCACTGAATTCAGGATAATGAGATGACCACAACCTTTAGACATTTTAAAAATTGGATTAAGATACTTATTAACAAAATAAAAGATTTCAAGCACAGACATAATACCACAGTTAGTTACAATTAAAATAAATTCTCAAATTCCTAATTAACCTGACTCCCAGTTACAGAGCCCGTTTAAGGCAACAGTCCAAAATAAGATTTTAGATTAAAAACAAACCCAGCGAGTTAACACAGCACACACTTGACAGTGGAATTCTAAATGGATTTCTCCAACTTTATTTACTGAACATAACAGACTTATGCACAAATGCCTGGAGGCTTCTTCAAGCCTGTTTCACACACTCCTGTTAGATCTTACATGGCCCCCAACATAGCCTTTCATTCTCCTTTATACATGTTTCTCTCTCTTTGATGTGTAAATTCTTTGGAACTGTACCTTTCCCATAATATAAACTTTCATGTTGCCAATATTGTCAATGAAGTTTGGGTAAAATTAAAAAAAAACTCCTTAGCTTTGCTTGTTGGGCTTGTCCTAAACAGACCGACATCCCTTTGAAATCTAAACAACCCCTTCACACCTTACATGTTAACACAGCCTCCATGTGTTCTCATTAGCATTTCAAGTACATTTCTACATCTAGCTTCTTTTGATAATCTCAAACTTGCAGTCTACCTGTCTCCAGATGTAATTAAACCACACAGACAGACACATCTACACTCACACTCATAAACCTTGTTTACAACAAACCAGGAGAATATTATGCAAATTATTATACTTTCGTACCAACCCTGATTCTCATTGACTCCGGTTATGCTCGGGATCCTAGAGGCCACACTCGGTCAAATGCAGCCTTAATGTTAAGGGCTGTCACTCTCACCTCACCTTGTATTAACAGATGTTAAATTATACATAACCCATAAGCTTCTCACAATCTTTTACAGCATGGAAAAAGGTGCAGCATTCAGAAAGCTCACTCAGAACCAATAAAAAAAAGTTGAGCAACATCATATTTGTGTTCATTACTATTTGGCCATGTTGGCTGCACACACCCCACAGCCCCGCTCCCTGTTTCACACTCAGTTTTTCTGGAACCTGATCTGTGTGTATTCCGTGTCCTCGCTCCTGTGCACAGTCCTGTCACCGCCGGGCAGCTTTGAAAAGTTGATGTTGGCGTAGAGAAGCTCGTCGGTATTGTCGGGGTTCCCATGTCCAACATCGCCTCCCACTGGACCTTCAGAGAGATCCCGGGGAGCTGGGGTCTCCCCCTCACTAGTTGTGTCTCTGGTTGTGTTCCGGGGCTCAGTAATCAGCACGTTCTGTTTACCCTACAGAGAAATGGAAACAGAAGACATCCTCACATCATTTACTGGCACTGATAGGGTTAAATTATTGTGCAGCCTCATTAGTGTCAGTCGTGTCTCAGTGGGTTTAAGCCTTTTTTTCACTCTCTTTCTCTGTCTCTCTTTCTCTCTCGCTTTCTCTCTCTCTTAATAATTTAATCTCTATCGCACTCCAACAGTGCAGCACTCCCTCAGTACTGACCCTCTGACAGTGCATCACTCCCTCAATACTGACCCTCCGACAGTGCAGCACTCCCTCAGTACTGACCCTCTGACAGTGCAGCACTCCCTCAGTACTGACCCTCCGACAGTGCAGCTCTCCCTCAATACTGACCCTCTGACAGTGCAGCACTCCCTCAATACTGACCCTCCAACAGTGCAGCACTCCCTCAGTACTGACCCTCTGACAGTGCAGCACTCCCTCCGTACTGACCCTCTGACAGTGCAGCACTCCCTCAGTACTGACCCTCTGACAGTGCAGCACTCCCTCATTACTGACCTTCTGACAGTGCAGCACTCCCTCAGTACTGACCCTCTGACAGTGCAGCACTCCCTCAATACTGACCCTCTGACAGTGCAGCACTCCCTCAGTACTGAACCTCCAACAGTGCTGCACTCCCTCAATACTGACCCTCTGACAGTGCAGCACTCCCTCAGTACTGACCCTCCGACAGTGCAGCACTCCCTCACTACTGACCCTCTGACAGTGCAGCACTCCCTCACTACTGAACTTCTGACAGTGCAGCACTCCCTCAGTACTGACCCTCTGACAGTGCAGCACTCCCTCAGTACTGACCCTCCGACAGTGCAGCACTCCCTCAATACTGACCCTCTGATAGTGCAGCACTACCTCAATACTGACCCTCCAACAGTGCAGCACTCCCGGAATACTGACCCTCTGACAGTGCAGCACTCCCTCAATACTGACCCTCTGACAGTGCAACACTCCCTCAGTACTGACACTCTGACAGTGCAACACTCCCTCAGTACTGACCCTCCAACAGTGCAGCACTCCCTCAATACTGATCCTCTGACAGTGCAGCACTCCCTCACTACTGACCCGCTGACAGTGCAGTACTCCCTCAGTACTGACCCTCTGACAGTGCAGCACTCCCTCCGTACTGACCCTCTGACAGTGCAGCACTCCCTCAGTACTGACCCTCTGACAGTGCAGCACTCCCTCAATACTGACCCTCTGACAGTGCAGCACTCCCT
This sequence comes from Isurus oxyrinchus, assembly GCA_026770705.1. Taxonomy (NCBI): domain Eukaryota; kingdom Metazoa; phylum Chordata; class Chondrichthyes; order Lamniformes; family Lamnidae; genus Isurus; species Isurus oxyrinchus. The sequence goes on along the minus strand of JANJGN010000926.1, from coordinate 17,395 downwards.
CAGTACTGACCCTCCAACAGTGCTGCACTCCCTCAATACTGACCCTCTGACAGTGCAGCACTCCCTCAATACTGACCCTCTGACAGTGCAGCACTCCCTCAGTACTGACCCTCCGACAGTGCAGCACTCCCTCACTACTGACCCTCTGACAGTGCAGCACTCCCTCAATACTGACCCTCCGACAGTGCAGCACTCCCTCACTACTGACCCTCTGACAGTGCAGCACTCCCTCAGTACTGACCCTCTGACAGTGCAGCACTCCCTCAGTACTGAACTTCTGACAGTGCAGCATTCCCTCAGTACTGACCCTCTGACAGTGCAGCACTACCTCAATACTGACCCTCTGACAGTGCAGCACTCCCTCAGTACTGACCCTCCAACAGTGCTGCACTCCCTCAATACTGACCCTCTGACAGTGCAGCACTCCCTCAATACTGACCCTCTGACAGTGCAGCACTCCCTCAGTACTGACCCTCCGACAGTGCAGCACTCCCTCACTACTGACTCTCTGACAGTGCAGCACTCCCTCACTACTGAACCTCTGACAGTGCAGCACTCCCTCAGTACTGACCCTCTGACAGTGCAGCACTCCCTCAGTACTGACCCTCCGACAGTGCAGCACTCCCTCAATACTGACCCTCTGACAGTGCAGCACTCCCTCAATACTGACCCTCCAACAGTGCAGCATTCCCTCAGTACTGACCCTCTGACAGTGCAGCACTCCCTCAATACTGACCCTCTGACAGTGCAACACTCCCTCAGTACTGACACTCTGACAGTGCAACACTCCCTCAGTACTGACCCTCCAACAGTGCAGCACTCCCTCAATACTGACCCTCTGACAGTGCAGCACTCCCTCACTACTGACCCTCTGACAGTGCAGTACTCCCTCAGTACTGACCCTCTGACAGTGCAGCACTCCCTCCGTACTGACCCTCTGACAGTGCAGCACTCCCTCAGTACTGACCTTCTGACAGTGCAGCACTCCCTCAGTACTGACCCTCTGACAGTGCAGCACTCCCTCAATACTGACCCTCTGACAGTGCAGCACTCCCTCAGTACTGACCCTCCAACAGTGCTGGACTCCCACAATACTGACCCTCTGACAGTGCAGCACTCCCTCAATACTGACCCTCTGACAATGCAGCACTCCCTCAGTACTGACCCTCCGACAGTGCAGCACTCCCTCACTACTGACCCTCTGACAGTGCAGCACTCCCTCACTACTGACCCTCTGACAGTGCAGCACTCCCTCAGTACTGACCCTCTGACAGTGCAGCACTCCCTCAATACTGATCATCTGACAGTGCAGCACTCCCTCACTACTGACCCGCTGACAGTGCAGTACTCCCTCAGTACTGACCCTCTGACAGTGCAGCACTCCCTCAATACTGACCCTCTGACAGTGCAGCACTCCCTCAGTACTGACCCTCTGACAGTGCAACACACCCTCAGTAATGACCCTCCGAAAGTGCAGCACTCCCTCAGTACTGACCTTTCGACAGTGCAGCACTCCCTCACTACTGACCCTCTGACAGTGCAGCACTCCCTCACTACTGACATCAGGTGCCTCGTCATTATTGTGTTCATGTTTAAGGTCAAAGAGCGAGTGATGGAGGGAGACAGAGCCTGGGAGCGAGAGACAGTGCTGACCACTGCGCCATTGCTGACTTCACAGGGCGATATCTGTGTGTAACCCAGCTGAGAATCTGGTATACGTGTTGTCTACACACTGAGGTTGAAGCTTTGGTGTGAGTGTAAACAGCTCCTGTACCTGGTGCTTCACAGAGAGTGGACTGGGGGTCAATACAATGTCACTGGTCCCTGAAACTCTCTCCTCCATCGCTGTCTTTCTCCTGCAATAACACAATATCACACTGTGGTTATCATATAGCAGAGAGTCAGTGCAGCACAGACACAGAGCCCACTGTAACCTTACACCAATGACTGGACTGTCTCTAGTTCCAATAAGGGGTATCAGCGTGACATCACTATAATGGAAGTGTGACATGTGATCCAATCTTAGTTTGACATTTGCTTTGAGCAGAGCACACACTCACAGCTCTGATACCTTCAAGCTTTCTCCGTATGTATAACTGTTCTCGTGCCGAGTCTTGATAAACAAATCATTAACATTCTCACCCAATCCCTGTGAGCGATTGGTGCTTTGTTTCTTGTACAATAAATAAGCCTAAGGTATAATATCATTATAATAACACGCCATATCTTTGACCCCCCCTCCACCCCTGCTCTTCCCCCCATAGCCCTTCAAATGTTCCCCCTTCAAGTATTTATCCAATTCCCCTTTTGAAAGTTCCTACTGAATCTGCTTCCAGCGCCCTTTCAGGCAGCACCTTCCAGATCACAGCAACTGATTATTATTCATCTGGATAACAGGCATTGGAATCTGTCTTTATAAAGTCACAACATCAACAAAGGACGGTGTTGGTGGTGGAAGTGAATTCCAATCGTTCCGTTACTTACCCAGGACCTGTCCGACTGCTCGCCTGGGGAGGAACTGCCCACACGCTCTGCTTGGGCTGAATGACATCTTCCTGTGCTGCTCCCTCTGTGTATTTAATTAGAAAGAGCTGATGTGTCACTGTGAGACAAAATGAGGAAGTTGGAACAAAGTGAGTGAACAGCACTTTGCTGTGCACTGTCAGTAAACCCTGTGTCTGTATAAGAATATAAGAACAGAACAAGTAGGATCAGCTGGACACCCTGACATTTTCATTCCTTATATTCCATCCGCTCATTTTTTTATCCACTCACTGAAACTATTTATCTCCCTCTGCAGCCTCTTTGTGTCCTCCTCAGAACTAGCTTTCCTGCCCAGCTTATATATTTCCTACCTATCTTCACCACACAGTCAGAAAATCTGCCTACAGTACAGTCAGTCCCTTCATCCAAGTCACTAATGTAGATGGTGAATAGTTGAGGCCTCAGCACTGATCCCTGTGGCTCTCCACTAGTTACAGTTTACCAAGCTGAAAATCACCCATTTATCCTGGCTCTCTGTTTCCTGTCAGTTAGCCAGTCCTCTATCCATATTAATATATCACCCCCAACACCATCCAATTTCACCCTGTGCAGTATCCTTTGATGTGGCACCTTATCGAATGCCTTTTGGAAATCCAATGTCATGAAGAGATATTTGTGTGTAACATGTGCTTGGAAATAATATCTTCAAATAGAATTCTAGTGGTGGTCCATGTATAGGTGTGTGTCTGGGTGTGTCTTAATTGGATTAAAGCCAGCTGGTCTGTGTGCTTTGATGTTTAGTAGTTTTGAGATGTTAATTGGGTGAATTGTGAGGAGAACAGTAAAGTGTTCATTTGTAATTGTTGAATAAACCATTCCAGACAGGGGGTAAAATCTTGCACCTAGTTAGAAGGAGCCAAAAAGATGTGTTTTTTCTTGAACTTACTAATGAAATTGGTGCTATGAAAGGGGGTTTTATTGTTCGAAGAGCCGGAGTTCAGAAGACCGAGTGATACAATGGAAAATTTACATTCAAAGGGAAAGCTAGCTATATAAAGGAAGGAGTTTGTGTGTGTGAGGCAGGAGCATTTCAGACCGAACCAGCCTGTAGCCTCCAACCAACTTGCAAAGGAACCTCATTCGGAACTCGTAATGTCAAATGTGCTTTGCCTGGTGTCTATATTATGTCAATGGTTCATTGTTGCCTTAGTAGAGATTTACGTGAGGTTGATTAATTTGGGGATTTGTTAAAATGTTATTATAGTAGTTATTTGTAGCCAATGTGTATGTGTTAAATTTGTTGTTAAATTAATAAATGGTTTATTTGGTTTCATATAAAAGACCCAAAATCCTCGGTGGTCTTTTTCCTACTGAATTCAAAGTCTTCATCTCGAAATTACAAACAGCAAAATTAGGTTATGACAGTTGTTTCAATTTTCCCTCTGGGATTTGAACAACTCAGCCTTTACCCTTGGCTGTGTCATAGTCCCTAATACACCACATCTACAGGTTCCCCTTTATCCAATCCACTTGTTACATCCTCGAGGAAATCTAATTATTTTTTCAAACATGATATCCCTTTCACAAACCCATGTTGACTCTGTCTGATTGAATTATGGTTTTCTAAATGTCCTGCTGCTCCCTCCTTCATAATGAATTCTGGTATTTTCCCAATGACAGATATTAGACTAACTGACCTGTGGTTTCTTGCTTTCTGCCTCCCCCCTTTATTGAACAGAGATGTTTCATTTATGTTTTTCCAATCCACTGGGACCTTCCCATAATCTAAGGAATTCTGGAAGATTACAACCAATGCATCCACCGTCTCTGCAGCCATTTCCTTTCAGACCCTCACATTCAGGCCGTCTGCTCCATGGGACTTGTCAGCATTTGTCTCATTAGTTTTCTTAATACTTTTTCTCTGGTGATAGTGATTGTTTTATGTTCCTCCCTCCTTGTTGCACCGTGACTTTCTCCTGCTATTGGGATGGTTTTAGAGATTTTTACTGTGAAGACAGACCCAAAATTCTTGTTGAAAGTCTCTGTCATTTCCTTGTTTCCCATTATTAATTCCCCAGTCTGATTTTCTATGTGTCCCATTATTACTGTAGCTTCTCTCTTATTTTAATGTACAACATCTCACTGTCATTGTTTATGGTTCTTGCTAGTTTACTCTCATATCATCATTTCTGCCTCTTTATTATTCTGCTGGGATCCTTCAGGTCAGATTTTTGCCCTCGGCAGGGGTGCACAGGGCTGGGGGCGGTGAGGAATCCGACTATCGCCCGCGATCAGCTCCGCGCTGCGATTTTACGCAGCCGGGCTAATAAAGGCCTGCCAGCATAAGATGTGTCTGCAGAATGAGTGCAAAGGGGCGGGCAGAGGTGGGTGCTTAGTGACTGCTTGGACCAATGGTGACCCAGCGGCCGATTCAAATCTGGCCACGGCAACCTTCAAAAGGCTTCCGGTGAAGGACGTTGAAATCATGGTGGACAGCGTTCCGGGTGGAGGGGCATTCGGCCCTGCGTTTCCCTGATGAGTGATGCTGCCCTCCTGGAGGGTGTGAATATTGACCCCACTGCTCCCCCTCCCCCACTCTGCCATTCTGTCCTGGGAGACCTGCCAGGTTCCTTTTTCCAGCTGCGATGGGCAGCCCTTCCACACTTTCCTGAGGGCCCCGCCCTTCATGTCCAAAAGCGCTAAGTTAGAGCAGGGATGCAGAAATGAACAGGGGGCGTGGGATAAGTGTGGGGGTCTCACAGCCAGAACAGATGTTGCCTCGGGAGGGGGGGGGTGGTTTCACCAGCTCTCTGTCTTAACATCGTAACCACAGTGTGAAGATTGTCCCCATTCCCTGTATCTTAATAATATTGTAAAGACAACTGGGAGATGTGCTGCAATCGCTGAGAAAGTACTTGGTGTGCTTACAGCACCACCACTGGCAAGAGACTGTAAGTACAGTGTGACATGTTTACATGGGAAATTCTCATGATAAATGTGGACACAGGAATTTACATAATTTGGTGGGGAAATGCAATGACATGAATTAACAGATTGGAGCAGGGAGGTTGTCCCAGAGTAAGATGTTTAATAATAATATATCTGTACCGAGTTGTCTGGGCATTTCAATCCCTTGTGACAATAAATGTAATATTATAGAAAATGCAAAAGCTTCTTGTAATCTATCACAGAATAAACAAGTTGCAGAATTCAGAAAGCACATTCTGAAATGTTAACAATGTTCAGTGATGTCACATTTCTGCTAATTACTATTCGGCCATGTTGGCTGCACGCAGTCAGGCAGTCCCTCGGTTGTGATGTGTCCACACAGAAGGACTGGGATGCATCAGCATCAAAGGACATGCTTAGTTGTTGCCGTGCAATGCATTTATTGCGAGCCTGTTGCACACATGCCCTGCCGAAGGATTCTCCGTGTTTGCATTCTGAATCGAGGCAGATCAACGTTACTACAACAACTTGCATTTATATAGCACACTTAAAGTAGCAAACTGTCCCAAAGCTCTTCAGGGGATTGTTAACCACATATAAATCCATCTCTGAGACAAATAATGAGATATAAGGGACAGGTGACAAAAAGCTGAGTTAACAAAGCCAGTTAATAAGGACCATGTTAAAGGAGGAGAGAGATAGACAGAGATGCAGAGGGAGAGAGACAGAGAGAGAGAGACAAAGAAGGAGAGAGAGACAGAGAGAGAGACAGAGAGACAGACAGAGAAGGAGAGAGAGAGAGAGACAGAGTGAGAGAGAGAGACACAGAGAGAGACAGACAGAGACAGACAGAGAAAGTGAGAGAGATAGAGTGACAGACTGGGAGAAAGAGAGACACTGAATCTCTGTCCACACTGACTCAGCATCAAGTCGTCTCTGGGGAAACATTTCATTCCAAACCACACCAACCACAGACTCATTCAGTCCCTTCCTCCCTCTCTCCCCCTCTTCCCCAGTGGGTTGTCTCATGTTCCAAGGAATTACAATGCCTGCCTCCATCCACAAACCTCCTCACCCCCTCTCCCCATTTCACACTCAGTTTCGCTTGAATCTGATCTGTGCGTATTCCGTCTCCTCTTCCCTGTGGACAGACCCATCACCACTGGGCACCCTGAAGACTTGGGGATTGGCGTAGAGAAGGTCGTTGGGATTGTCAGGGATTCCATGTCCAGCATTGCCTCTCACTGGACCTTCAGAGAGATCCCGGGGAGCTGGGGTCTCCCCCTCGCTAGTTGTGTCTCTGGTTGTGTTCCGGGGCTCAGTAATCAGCACGTTCTGTTTACCCTACAGAGAAATGGAAACAGAAGACATCCTCACATCAATTACAGGCACTGATAGGGTTAAATTATTGTGCAGCCTCGTGTGTCAGTCGTGTCTCAGTTGGTTTAACTCTCTCTCTCATATCATATAAAAGAAACCACCTATGGCAGGGCAGCACTCCTTCAGTACTGACCCCCGACAGCGCAGCACTCCCTCAGTACTGACCCTCTGTCAGTCTCGGACTCCCTCAGTACTGACCCCCGACAGCGCAGCACTCCCTCAGGACTGACCCTCTGTCAGTCTCGCACTCCCTCGGGAATGGCTCTGGTGAGTGCCGGCTTGGATTCTGCACTCAGGTGCCTGACGTGAGGCTCATTAACAAGAACCTTGTAATCAGAGAGAGGATGAGAGGGAAGAGAAAGAGAGAAAGGGATAGAGATAGGGTGTTATTAATCTATTAATGTATGTAATGTAAGTGGAAATTGTCTTTTTAAACAGGGGTTTAGTCTGTGGGTGTGTCTGTGAGTGTTTTAATTGGATTAAAGCCAGCCAGTCTGGGTATTTGATGTATAGTAGTTTTGAGATGTAAACAAAGAGGTAAAGGGGTAATCTGCATCTTTAAACAGAGCATTCAATGTCTGAGAGTGAAATCTTAAACGAATCAATGTTTATATTACTAATAAAATTGATACGATGAAGGGTGGAGTTCAAAGGTCCTGATGATTCAATGAGAATTTACATTCAAAGAGCAGTGCTGGGTATAACTTGAGCAGTTTTGTGTGTGCAGAGCAGAGGCTTGTAACATCAAAGCAGCTGTAAGCCTACACCTGTCTGCAAAGGAACCAAAGTGAAAGGAACCTCATTTGGAATTTGTGAGGTGAAAATGCTTCGCTGGAATCTGCTTAAAGTCTATGTGTTGTCTTAGAGGAGATTAGTTTGGGAATTTGTTAAAGTTATGATAATACTAGTTTGTAGCCATGTGCATATGTTTAACTTGTGTAAATTAATAAATGTCTCATGCAGACTGATATAAAACCATCTCGAGAACTGGTGGTCTTATTCCTGAATTTAGAGCTGCATCTCAAACATTCCACTGGGAAATATAGGTTATGACAGTTGTTTAAAGTTTCCCTCTGGGATTTTAAACAACAGCCTTTAACAGTTGCTGTGTCATAACAGAGAGACAGCATGATACTGAACCATTGCTGACTCCACAGGTACAAATCAGTCGGTAACTGGGCTGGGAATCTGGGACATGTGTTGTCTACACACTGAGATTGAAGCTTTGGAGTGAGTGTAAACAGCTCCTGTACCTGGTGCTTCACAGAGAGTGGACTGGGGGTCAATGCAATGTCTCTGGTCCCTGAAACTCTCTCCTCCATCGCTGTCTTTCTCCTGCAATAACACAATATCACACTGTGGTTATCATATAGCAGAGAGTCAGTGCAGCACAGACACAGAGCCCACTGTAACCTTACACCAACGACTGGACTGTCTCTTTAAACCACTTCTGCACAAAGCACAGAATCAAGAAGCTTGACACCATCCAGGACAAAGCAGCTCGATTGATCCACACCCCATCCACCACATTAAACATTCACTCCCTCCACCACGAACACACAGTGGCAGCAGTGTGTGTACCATCTACAAGATGCACTGCAGCAACTCAGCAAGGCTCCTTCAACAGCACCTTCCAAACCCACGACCTCTACCATCTAGAAGGACAAGGGCAGCAGACACATGGGAACACCACCACCTGGAAGTTCCCCTCCAAGTCACTCACCATCCTGACTTGGAAATATATCACCGTTCCTTCACTGTCGTTGGGTTAAAATCCTGGAAGTCCCTCTCTAACAGCACTGTGGGTGTACCTACACCACATGGACTGCAGCGGGTCAAGAAGGCAGCCCACCACCACCTTCTCAAGGGGCAATTAGGGATAGGCAATTTAATAGCGGCCTCACCAGTGACAGTCACATTCGATGAAAGAATTTTAAATCTCACAGCTCAGGAGGAAGCCACTCAGCCCATCGTGCCTGTGCTGGCCCTTTGTAAAAACTGTCCAATTAGTCCTAAGCAAATGTTTATATTAAAATCAAGTTAAATCTTCAGACTTACTTTCTCACACAGATGAAGATGAAGATTCCAGCCAGGAACACACTCAACATGATCCCAGCCGTGAACAATCCTACTGTCCATTTACTGGAGTCTCTACCTGTAAAAACAGCCATTAATTACTGCACTACAGGTTTACAATGATGCTCCGATGTATCTCGAGAAGCGATACACTCACTCAATGTTTAAATACTCATTCTCGGGCAATGCTGACATTTATTGTCCATCCCTAGTTTCCCCTTGAGAAGGTGGTGGGGGGTCTTGTTCCTGAACCACTGGTTTGTCCCAAACTGGGAGACCAGTTCAGAGGGCAGGTAAGAGTTAACCATGTTGGTGTCTGAGACTGGAGTCACATCCACATCGAGACATGCTTCCCTCCCTAAAGGGTATGTAGTCTCTCTACACATTAAACAACCAACCTCATTGAAATAATCGACTATCAGGTCATTAAGACACGGTGGTTTGTGGGATCTTGCTGTGTACAAATCAGTACCTGTGTTTCCTCCTTTACAGCAGTGAGCTTACTTCGATAATGCTTCATTGACTGTTGAATTTTAGTCATTTCTAAGCTATTTATGAATACAAGTGTTGCATTTCAAAGTAATCCATGTAACGTTTATATATAATATTTATCAATTAAAGAATGAGAAGTTCAGCAATTAAAAGGGTTGTTCAGGACAGTTAGAGAGCGAAAGGTCGTCAAGTATGGAGATTGGAAACGAAGACCTGACAGCCTTGTCCTCACAACCAATGAAGGAGAAACTGAGAGCAAAAACAGAAAGGGAGAGGAAAAATTGGGTGTGTGGATAACGTGGACTGAGCGAGGATTGAAGAAAACTGGATTAAAAACAACACGATCCCAATGGCTCCACGGAGACCACGGAGACAACAAACAAACAAATGTATCTCCACACTCACATTCCACAGTGATGGTTATGAACCCCTCCACTGCTCCATGTTCATTCTCTGCCACACTCTGATAGTCACAACCTGGGCCCCCTCTGCCCTATCAGGTTGAGATAAACAATCCCAAGGGTCAATACAAGGAACAGCTCTCCCTGGTACTTGTGCGGCATGAACATTAATTGTCATTTCTCAGCCCAAGCTGAGTGTTGTTCAGCTCTTGCTGCATGTGGATATGTAAACTGTCACGCTGTAATTACAGCCTTCCACCAGAGGAGACACTGTCGGGCTAGAAGAAAAGAAAATGTCTATCACATCATCAGGATGTTCACAGGGATTTGACAGTGGAGGAATTGCTTTAGAATAATGGGGTATTGAGTGATAAATCTACAATTCTCTGTGCAGGGGGCTGCTCGTCCAATACAGGGTCTTGTTCAGCTGATGTCGTCAGTGTTTCAGAGCAGAATCTGGAGCAACACTCCAGTGCAGCACAGGGAGAACAGACAACTCACACATGTCTGTGTTTGTGTGAGCAAACACACGTGTGATTCTGTGTATGTTTCCTTCTGTGTGTGAGCATGCAGGTGTACACACCTGTGCAGACATGCGATTAAATATGAACGCATGTTTACGTGCACCTGTCTGTGTGTCTATGTCGACAGAGCAGATTATCACTGCAGAATTCCCCTCAATTATATTGATCCATGAAGCGTTAATCATATCAAGAGAATTGATTGAGAGATTCCGTGGTGCATCTAAAAACATATAAAGATTTTAACGTGAGCAAACATAGTGCACAGCAAGACTCCATGCATCATGTCTCTGTATCTGATGTCTTTATGCATTTCCAGGTAACTTCCCTCAGGATAAGGTCTTATGCCACATTTTTAATGGACACTGCCTATGTAAACTGTCACACTGCAATTGCATTCTCCCACCAGTAGAGGTGTTGTCCATCTAGAATGAAAGAAGCTTGCTTTCATATCCTCAGGATTTCGCCAAGGGCTTGACAGGCAATGTTTGATTGATGGAGCACTGAGGGGTAAATCTACAATTCTCTGTTCAGGAGGTTGCTCATCCAATTCAGGGTCTTGTTGATCTGGAGTTTACCTTCCTTCAACACAGAATCAGAGCTGATACCGAGACTCCAGTGCACCCTGAGAGAGGAGAGGGAACTCACATTTGTGTATGTGTGTGAGTGTGTGTGTGTTTGTGTTTCTGCACAAGTGAGTGTGCTTGTGTGTGTATGCACACATGTATCTGTGTGTGCGCAGGCACGCATGTCTGTGTGTCTACGTCTGTCCAAGAGTGAGTGAATGTGCATGTGTGTGTCTATGTGTGGGCATGAATGTGTGTGTGTGTGTGAGTTGTGTATATATATTCCTCTGTATGTGTTTGCACGTGTATGACTGTGTGTGTATAAGTGTGCATGTGTGTGCCTACACGTGTGTGTCTGTGTGTGTGTGTGTGTGTGTGTGTGTGTGTGTGTGTGTTTGTGTGTGTGTGTATATGTGAGAGTAATGTTGAAGTTTGCAGTAACTCACGTTCCACAGTGATGGTTATGAACCCCTCCACTGCTCCATGTTCATTCTCTGCCACACACTGATAGTCTCCAGTGGCCCTGGATGTAACGTGAGGAATCACCAACCACAGCTCATTGTTGGAACTTGTTCTGTTCATTGGGACATTAAGATGTCGCCACATCAGGTTAGAAGCTGGGAAGCTCTCGACAGAGCAGATTATCACTGCAGAATTCCCCTCAATTATATTGATCCATGAAGCATTAATCATATCAAGAGAAGTAATTGATGGGTTCCGTGGTGCATCTAAATACAAATAAAGGTTTCATTGTGAGCAAACACAGTGCACAGCAAGACTCCATGATACATCTCTCTCTATTTGGTGTCTATGTGCATTTCAAGGTTCTTTCCTGTTTTAAGTTTCTATGTCAACTTTTATAATGGTCACTGCCAGCGTTTTTCTTTTTGTACATTCATGGGAAGTGGATGTATCTATCTAGACCAGCATTTATTACCCATCCCTAATTGCCCTTGAGGAGGTGGTGGTTAGTTTTTCACCCCCACAGAATTCCCAGCCTCTGACCGGCTCCTATAGCCACAGTATTTATGGCCGGTCCAGTTAGTTGTTTGGTTAACATCCCCCAGGATGTTGATTGTGGGGGATTCAGTGATAGTAAACTCACTGAACATCAAGGGGAGATGGTTAGATTCTCTCTTGTTGGACATGATCACTGCCTGGTACTTGTGATGCATTAATTGTCATTTCTCAGTCCAAGCTGAGTGTTGCTCAGCTCTTGCTGCGTGTGGATATGTAAACTGTCACGCTGTAATTACAGCCTTCCACCAGAGGAGACACTGTTGGGCTAGAAGAAAAGAAAATGTCTTTCACATCATCAGGATGTTCACAGGGATTTGACAGTGGAGGAATTGCTTTAGAATAATGGGGTATTGAGTGATAAACCTACAATTCTCTGTGCAGGAGGCTGCTCGTCCCATACAGGGTCTTGTTCAGCTGATGTCGTCAGTGTTTCAGAGCAGAATCTGGAGCAACACTCCAGTGCAGCACAGGGAGAACAGACAACTCACACATGTCTGTGTGTGTGTGAGCAAGCACACGTGTGATTCTGTGTATGTTTCCTTCTGTGTGTGTGAGCATGCAGGTGTACACACCTGTGCACATGTGGGATTGCACATGAATGCTTGTTTGTGTGCATGTGTCTGTGTGTGTGTGTATGTGTGTGTGTGTGTGTGTGTATGTGAGAGTAATGTTGAAGTTTGTGTTAACTCACGTTCCACAGTGATGGTTATGAATCCCTCCACTGCTCCATGTTCATTCTCTGCCACACACTGATAGTCTCCAGTGTCCGTGGATGTAACGTGAGGAATCACCAACCACAGCTCATTGTTGGAACTGGTTCTGTTCATTGGGACATTAAGATGTCGCCACGTCAGGTTAGAAGCTGGGAAGCTCTCGACAGAGCAGATTATCACTGCAGAATTCCCCGCAATTATATTGATCCATGAAGCGTTAATCATATCAAGAGAGGTAAATGAGAGATTCTGTGGTGCATCTAAAAACAAATCAAGTGTTTAATGTGAGCAAGCACAATTTACAGCAAGACTCCATGCATCATCTCTCTGTATCTGATGTCTGTATGCAATTCCGGGTACCTTCCCTCCATATAACTTCCACTGTCAAATTTATAATGGGCACTGCCTATGTAAACAGTCAAACTGCAGTTACATTCTCCCACCAGTAGAGGTGCTATCCACTTTTAATGAAAGAAGCTTTCACATCCTCAGTATTTTGCCAAGGGATTTACGGGAATGAATTGTATTTGATCGATGGAGCACTGAGGGGTAAATCTACAATTCTCTGTTCAGGAGGTTGCTCCATCCAATTCAGGGTCTTGTTGATCTGGAGTTTACCTTCCTTCAACACAGAATCGGAGCTGACACCGAGACTCCAGTGCAGCACTGAGAGAGGACAGGGAACTCATTTGTGTGTTTGTGTGTGTGTTTGTGTTTCTGCACAAGTGAGAGTGTTTGTGTGAGTATGCACGCATGTGTCTGTGTGTGCATGTGTGTATGTGTTTGAGCATATCTGAGTGTCTCTTTGTGTATATTTCTGTGCATGAGTGAATGTGTGTGCATGTTTATGAGTATGTGTGTGCACGTGTGTGTATGTGTGTGTGTGTGTGTGTGTGTGTGTGTGTGTGTGTGAGAGATGTTGAAGTTTGCAGTAACTCACGTTCCACAGTGATGGTTATGAACCCCTCCACTGCTCCATGTTCATTCTCTGCCACACACTGATAGTCTCCAGTGTCCCTGGATGTAACGTGAGGAATCACCAACCACAGCTCATTGCTGGAACTTGTTCTGTTCATTGGGACATTAAGATGTCACCACGTCAGATTAGAAGCTGGGAAGCTCTCGACAGAGCAGATTATCACTGCAGAATTCCCCTCAATTACATCGATCGATAAAGCGTTAATCACACCAAGAGAAGTAATTGAGAGATTCCGTGGTGCATCTATAAACATAGAATGATTTTAATATGAGCAAATATAGTGCACAGCAAGACTCCATGCATCATGTCTCTGTATCTGATGTCTGAATGCATTTCCAGGTACCTTCCCTCAGGATAAGAACTTATTTCACATTGACAATGGGCACTGCCTATGTAAACTGTCACACTGCAGTTACATTCTCCCACCAGTGGAGGTGTCCATCTAGAATGCAGCAAACTCCCTTACAGATCCTCAGGCTGTCCCCAAAGGCTTCAAAGGCAATGAATTGTATTTGATTGATGGAACACTGAGAGGTAAATCTACAATTCACTGTTCAGGAGGTTGCTCCATGCAGTTCAGGGTCTTGATGATCTGGAGTTTACCTTCCTTCAACACAGATTCAGAGCTGATATCGAGACTCCAGTGCAGCACTGGGAGAGGAGAGGGAACCCACATGTTTTTGTGTGTGTATGTGTGTGTTGGCTTGTGTGTGCATGTTTCGGTACAATAAGGATCTGGGTGTTTGTGTTTGTGTGTGTGCACATGTGTGTCTGTATGTGCATGTGTGTGTGTGCTTGTATGAGTTGAGATTGTGTGTGTTTCTGCATGTGTGTGTGTGTGTGTGTGTGTGTGTGATGTTGAAGTTTGCATTAACTCACATTCCACAGTGATGGTTATGAACCCCTCAATTATATTGATCGATGAAGCATTAATCATATCAAGCGAAGTAAATGAGAGATTCTGTGGTGCATCTAAGAACAATTAAAGATTTCATTGTGAACAAGACTCAGTACTGAGGGAGTGCTGCAGTGTTGGAGAATCAGTATTCAGGGACTGCTGCAGTGTCAGAGGTGAATTTGTATCAGTTAAAGACTATTGATTTGTTGCTAAACACAATGCAGTTGTGGGATCTTGCAATGTACTATGTAGAGCTTTCTAGCTAATGTAGAATGAAGGGTGTCCATTCTTACCTTGCACAGTCAGTATGAGCGTCCCCTCCGATGAAACAGATGGATATCTCACTCTGCAGCTGAGAGTGTGTCCGTGGTGTTTGGGTGATGGGATCAGGGTCAGAACAGAAGTATAGGTCAGAGTGACACCATGCTGAGTTACAGTGTTTGAGACTGATCTAGGTACGTCAGTGGGAGTGTCCCAGGTTAAGACAGGTGCTGCTGTTCCATTGCACGTTGTGTTGAAGGTGCAGCTTACATCCACACGCCTTCCTGCAATAATTTCAGCAGGGAATATCGTGGGTTTATCTGTGAAATCTAACAGACAGAGAATGGATCCTTTTAGAGAAATATAACGTGAAGCATCAGTTCAAATAGAAACCACAGTCCCACAAGAGAAAGCACTTTGACAAGGATGATATCAGAACTGAGAGGTTACAATGATCAGGAAAGATTTTCTTGCTCTTTGGCAGTAGTGTTTCTGTCTCTCAGCTTAATACACGTTCACTCCGAGACATGTGAATTGAGAACACTGGATGAGAGAAGAGGCTCAGACCAGAGATTGGAGTTAAAAGCAGAATACTGTGGATGCTGGAAATCTGAAACAAAAACAAAAATTGCTGGAAAGACTCAGCAGGTCTGACAGTATCACTGGAGAGGAAGACAGGGTTAACGTTTCGAGTCCGTATGACTCTTCATCAGACCAGAGGTTTGAGTTCACTGGCTTCTCATTTCCTCAGTGATCTGGGTGATTTATCACCTTGTGGTTTGTTGGATCTTGCTGTGCACAAACTGCCTGCTGTGTTTAACATCTGTGACCACAATTCAGGAATAATTTCATTGGCTGTGAAGGGATTTGGATCCTCCTAAGGTGGTAAATTGCGCAGCAGAAATGCACATCTTTCTTTTATCGATACGTCAGACTTTTAAACAGGACAGGAGAGATTGATGGGAATGGATAACCTGATAATACAGTTAATGCTTTTCATCATTGATATTAAAGTGAGTATTAGAGATTGCTTTAGGACTGAACTGGAAGCTATCACCAGGTTATTGAGAATCAGACAGTGTGTTATAATAAGCTTTGTTTTATTTTAATATGTAAACGTCACAGTTTGTGTTATTTCCCATTGAGTGTTGGATGTGAATTGTTGAGTAATTATAACACAGCACTTACCAGAAATGTGAAGCCGGGTTACAGGATAGTAGCTGTAACTATTCCTGCTGTCAAATTCTATTCTGAAAAAATAAGGTCCTGCATCTTCCCGTCTGATGTTGTTTATAATCAGGGAACAGTCGCCATCTTTCAGGTCTCCAGACAGCCGGGTCCGATGGTGGAACCGTGGTAACTCGTGACTGTGATCCTTGGAGTGAAAGGCTATGGGAGATCCAGGAATCTGATTCTCGTTATTAAACCAGACTCCGACTCATGGTCGGCTTTCCAAATGTGATGGATAACTGTAATGACATGGAATCTGTACACACGAATCTTCCTGCTCTGTCACCTCTCGTGGAGTGTCACCTTTCCACTCTTGTGACAGTCCAACTGGGGAGAGAAATATCAATATTTAACTCTGGATGGTTTGTAGATCCACTAGACTCGATATCCACCCCCTCCATCACTGGGGCACAGTGGCTGCAGTGTGGACCATCTACAGGACACACAGGGATCTCCCCAAGGTTTCACAATGGATGGAAGAGAATCCTGGACACAGGAGTGGACAAGTTCATTCTACGTTGGCTCATGGTCCTCAGGACCCTGTTTAGTGAAACCAGTCTTCCACCCAACACAGTGTCTCCAAGTCATGTGTTTTTCAAATTATCCGTTCATGAGATGTGCCCAGCATTTATTACCCATCCCATGTCCATCAGAGGCATTTAAGAATCAATCGTATTGCTGTGGGTTTGGAGTGGCATGTAGGCCAGACTGGGTAAGGGTGGAGATTTCCTTCCCTGAAGGGGATCAGTGAACCAGGCTTTTTAATCCCATTCATCTGCTGTGATGGGATTAACACCCAGGGCCCCAGAGCATCACCCTGGGCCTCTGCAATACTAGCCCAGTGACAATGCCTCTCTACTGCCGCTTCCCCTTAGTGAAGCCAGTCTTCCACCCAACACAGAGTCTACAAGACCCACCCATTGAGATCCATTCAGTGCTGATTTACAAGACAGGACAATGGATTAGGAGCCCTCAGAACTCCCCCCATTATCACCGTCATGAATCACTAATTAGCCTAACATTCCTGTCTGCTCTTCAACACATCTGATTGGCTAATCTGGTTCAATCTGATTGGTACACTTTGTATCTTCATTGTCTAAGGAATCTCCTTGGATCCTCATTGTCTGAAGAATCTCTTTGGATCCTCATTGTCTGAGGAATCTCTTTGGATCCTCATTGTCTAAGGAATCTCTTTGGATCCTCATTGTCTAAGGAATCTCTTTGGATCCTCATTGTCTGAGGAATCTCTTTGGATCCTCATTGTCTAAGGAATCTCTTTGGAAACTCATTGTCTAAGGAATCTCTTTGGATCCTCATTGTCTGAGGAATCTCTTTGGATCCTCATTGTCTAAGGAATCTCTTTGGATCCTCATTGTCTAAGGAATCTCTTTGGATCCTCATTGTCTAAGGGATTATTTCTGATCC
>JANJGN010000925.1:232500-234724 GCA_026770705.1 Isurus oxyrinchus | reverse complement strand
GACCCCTGCCCTCCAATCCCCCTCCCCTCCAATCCCTTCCAAACTCAGGTCCATCCCCTCTAAACCATGCCCCCTCCCCCTCCCCTCCATCCCCTCCAAACCCAGCCCCCTCCCCTTCCCTTCCCTCCAATCCCCTCCAATCCCTGCCCCCTCCATTCCAATCCCCTCCCCTCCAATCCCCCTCCCCTCCAATCCCTCCAAACACAGCACCCCTCCCCTCCAATCCCCTTCCCATGCAAACCCCTCCACTCCAATCCCCCTCCCCTCCAATCCCCTCCACTCCAATCCCCTCCCCTCTGCTCCCCACTCTAATCCAATCCCCCCAAACCCAGTCTCCTCCCCTCCAATACCCTCCCCTCCAATCCCCTCCTCTCCAATCCTCCTCCTCTCCAATCCCCTACAAACCCAGCCCCTCCCCTCCAATCCCCTCCCCTCCAATCCCCTCCCCTCTAATCCCCTCCACTCCAATGCCCTCCTCTCCAATCTCCCTTCCCCTCCAATCTCCAATCCCCCGCTTGTCTCCCAATCTCGCACTCCTACAATCCACTCTCAACCTCCAATCCCCTCCCCTGTAATCCCCTCAAAATTCAGCACCCCTCCCCTCCAATCTCCTCCAAATCCAGGCCCCCTCCCCTCCAACCCCCTCCCCTCCAACCTCCTCCCCTTCAACCCTCTCCCCTCCAACCCCCTCCCCTCCAATCCCCTCCTCTCCAATCCCCTCCCCTCCAATCGCATCCCTTCACCTCCAGTCCCCCTCCCCTCTAATCCCCTCCCCTCTAATCCCCTCCCCTCCAATCCCCACCCAGCCAATCCCCCTTCCCCTCCAATCCTCCCTCCCCTCCAATCCACTCCCCTCCAAAACCCTCCTCTCTAAACACCTCCCCTCCAATCCACTGCCCTCCAAACCGCGCTCCTCCCGTGTTCCTCCAATCTCCCCCTCCAGTCTCTACTCCAATTCGTGAACCCCTCCCAATCAACCTCGCCCCTCCCCCTATCCCTCCCCTCCAAACCTCTCCACTCCAATCTCCTTCCCCTCCAATCCACCTCCCTTCCAATCGCACACCCTGGGAGTGTTTCATGGGGACAGTGTAGAAGGAGATTTACTCTGTATCTAACCCCGTGCTGTACCTGTCCTGGGAGTGTTTGATGGGGACGGTGTAGAGGGAGATTTACTCTGTATCTAACCCCGTGCTGTACCTGTCCTGGGAGTGTTTGATGGGGACAGTGTAGAGGGAGCTTTACTCTGTATCTAACCCCATGCTGTACCTGTCCTGGGAGTGTTTGATGGGGACAGTGTAGAGGGAGCTTTACTCTGTATCTAACCCCGTGCTGTACCTGTCCTGGGAGTGTTTGATGGGGACAGTGTAGAGGGAGATTTACTCTGTATCTAACCCCGTGCTGTACCTGTCCTGGGAGTGTTTGATGGGGACATTGTAGAGGGAGATTTACTCTGTACCTAACCCCGTGCTGTACCTGTCCTGGGAGTGTTTGATGGGGACAGTGTAGAGGGAGATTTACTCTGTATCTAACCCCGTGCTGTACCTGTCCTGGGAGTGTTTGATGCGGACAGTGTAGAGACAGATTTACTCTGTATCTAACCCCGTGTTGTACCTGTCCAGGGAGTGTTTGATGGGAACAGTGTAGAGGGCGATTCACTCTGTATCTAAACCCCGTGCTGTACCTGTCCTGGGAATGTTTGATGGGGACAGTGTAGAGGGAGATTTACTCTGTATCTAACCCCGTGCTGTACCTGTCCTGGGAGTGTTTGATGGGGACAGTGTAGAGGGAGATTTACTCTGTATCTAACCCCGTGCTGTCCCTGACCTGGGAGTGTTTGATGGGGACGGTGTAGAGGGAGCTTTACTCTGTATCTAACCCCGTGCCCTACCTGTCCTGGGAGTGTTTGATGGGGACGGTGTAGAGGGAGCTTTACTCTGTATCTAACCCCGTGCTGTACCTATCCTGGGAGTGTTTGATGGGGACAGTGTAGAGGGAGCTTTACTCTGTATCTAACCCCGTGCTGTACCTCTCCTGGGAGAGTTTGATGGGGACAGTGTAGAGACAGATTTACTCTGTATCTAGCCCCCTGCTGTACCTGTCCTGGGAGTGTTTGATGGGGACAGTGTAGAGGGAGATTTACTCTGTATCTAAACCCGTGCTGTCCCTGTCCTGGGAGTGTTTGATGGGGACAGTGTAGAGGGAGCTTTACTCTGTATCTAAACCC
>JANJGN010000925.1:192500-230000 GCA_026770705.1 Isurus oxyrinchus | reverse complement strand
CATCTCCAAATCCTCTCTCCTCCAAATCCCCTCCCCTCTAATTCCCCTCCCTCCAATCCCCTCCCCTCCACTCCTATTCCCCTCTCCTTCAAATCCCCTGCCCCCCAAATCCCCTGCCCCCCAAATCCCCTCCCCTCCAACTCACTTCTCCTCCAAATCCCCTCCCCCTGAGTCCCCCTCCCTCCAAAACCCCTCCCCTCTGAGTCCCCTCCCTTCTAAATCCCCTCCCCTCCAAATCTCCTCACCTCCAAATTCCCTCCCCTCCAAATCCCCTCCCTTCTAAATCTCCTCCCCTCCAAACCCCTCCCTCCAATTCCCCGCCTCTCCAACCCCCCCTCCAAATCCCCACCCCTCCAATCCCCTCCCCTCCACTCCTATTCCCCTCCCCTTCAAACCCACTCCCGTCCAAATCCCCTCCCCTCCAATTCCTCTCCCCTCTAATTCCCCGCCCCACCAAATCCTCCTCCCTCCAATTCCCCACCTCTCCAATCCCCTCCCCTCCAAATCCCCTCCCCTCCAACCCCCTCCCCTCCACTCCTATTCCCCTCCCCTTCAAATCCCCTCCCCCTCCAAATTCCCCTCCGCTCCAAATTCCCTCCCCTCCAAATCCCCTTCCCTCCTTTCCCCTCCAATCCTCTCCCTTCCAATCCCATCTCCTCAAAATCCCCTCCCCTCCAATCCCCTCCCCTCCACTCCTATTCCCCTCCCCTCCAAATTCCCCTCCCCTCCAAATTCCCTCCCCTCCAAATCCCCTTCCCTCCATTTCCCCTCCCCTCCAATTCTCTCCTCTCTAAATCCCCTGCCCTCCAAATCCCCTCCCCTCCGATTCCCTCCCTCCAAATCCCCTGCTCTCCAAATCTCCTGCCCTTCAAATCCCCTCCCCTCCAAATCCCCTCCCCTCCAAATCCCCTCCCCTCCAAATCCCCTCCCCTCCAAAAGCCCTCCCCTCCAATCCCTCACCCCATCAAGTCCTCATCCTTTCCACTCTTCCTACCCTCCAACCCCCTTCCCTCCCCAGTCCCCCCTCCTCCTCCTCCATTCCCTCCCCCCTCCAATCCCACTCCCTCCCCCTCCAATCCCCACCACCCCGACCTCCCCTCCCCCCTCCGGTCCCCGAGGTTCACTGGCCCCCTCCGTGGGGTCGGACCTCCTCAGAGGGACCCCGTGTCCCTGGCTCCTCCCCGGCGCCTCCAGCTCCGCGTGCCTCACTACCCGCGGTGGTGAGGGGCCGATTCGTCCGTCAACTCCGGCCACTGGCTGACCTTCAACTGCCCTCCCCCCCTCTCTGCAATTCATGGTCAGGCCTGGGAAGGGCGGGGGGGGGAGGGCAGTCGGTGGCCGGGATGTGGAGGGTCGGTGGGGGTGGGGGGAGGGGGCGGAGGGTCGGTGGCCGGGATGTGGAGGGGTGTTGGGGGGGGCGGAGGGTCGGTGGCCGGGATGTGGAGGGTCAGTGCGGGGGTGGGGAGGGGGGGGACGGAGAGTCGGTGGCCGGGATGTGGAGAGTCGGTGGGGAGTTGGGGGGTGCGGAGGGTCGGTGGCCGGGATGTGGAGGGTCAGTGCGGGGGTGGGGAGGGGGGGGAATGGAGAGTCGGTGGCCGGGATGTGGAGAGTCGGTGGGGGGAGTGGGGGAGGGAAGGAGAGTCGGTGGCCGGGATGTGGAGGGTCGGTGGGGGGGGTTGGGGGCGGGGGGGGGGGTGGAGAGTCGGTGGCCGGGATGTGGAGGGGCGGTGGGGAGTGGGGAGGGGGGTGCGGAGAGTCGGTGTCCGGGATGTGGAGGGGCGGTGGGGGAGTGGGGAGGGGGGTGCGGAGAGTCGGTGTCCGGGATGTGGAGGGTCAGTGGGTGGGTGGGGGGGGGGGTGCGGAGAGTCGGTGTCCGGGATGTGGAGGGGCTGTGGGGGAGTGGGGAGGGGGGTGCGGAGAGTCGGTGTCCGGGATGTGGAGGGGCGGTGGGGGAGTGGGGAGGGGGTGCGGAGAGTCGGTGTCCGGGATGTGGAGGGGCGGTGGGGGAGTGGGGAGGGGGGTGCGGAGAGTCGGTGTCCGGGATGTGGAGGGTCAGTGGGTGGGTGGGGGGGGGGGGGCGGCGGAGAGTCGGTGGCCGGGATGTGGAGGGCGGTGGGTGGGTGGGGGGGGGGGCGGCGGAGAGTCGGTGGGGGTCGGGGGGGAGGAGGGGATGGGGTTTCAGGTGCGGGAGTTGAAGGGGGGATGGATCCGAAAGTTAATGATTCGAGGTGCCAATCTTGGCGAGGGCGGCGGGGTCGGTGGGGCGGTGCTTGGGGGGGCGAGGGAGGAGCCAATCCGCAAGGCTGCGTGGTTCACCGATGCAGCGCTTAAAGGGCCGCAGCAGCAGAGCTCCAAACAGCAACGCAGGGGTTTTGGTGGGCGCGGGGAGGAGTCGGGCGGGTGGGGGTGGGGTTGGAGGGGGGTGGGCGATGACTCCTGACGTTTTTCTTCTCTCTCCACCTCCCCCCCCCTCCCCCACCCCCACCCCCCTCCATTTTGCCTCAGGACCCGACGAACGGCTATTACAACGTGAGGGCCCAGGACGACCGGCTGCCGTCTCGGGCGACGCTGCTCTACACGGACTACGGGACCGCCCCGGGGAGCCGCTACGAGGCCCGGCCCCCCCTCCCGCCTCTCCCACGCCAGCGGCTACGGCACGGCCGGGGGGGCGCCCCTCCCGGCCTCCTGCTACGGCCGGCTGCCGGACTACGCCGGCGAGGCGCCGGGGGAGGGGGGCCAGCCAGCTCTCGTTCGACGCCTACGGCTACGCGGGTTACCCGCCCGGCGGGCTGTCCGGCTACGGAGGCCGGCCAACCTCGAGCGCCTCTTCGACGCCGCGCCCAAGTTCTCCGGCGCCTCTCGCTACTTCCTACTCCTCCTCCCAGCAGTCAGAGCATGGTCGACCCTACCAGCAGCGCATGCAGACACACGTGTGACCCCTCACCCCCGCCCTCCCCTCCCCCAACACCCCCACCACCACCACCGCCACCACCACCCGCCACCACCCGCCGCCCCCGCGGACACCTCCCTGCGTTGACCGGCGCTCTCCTCCAGGGGGCGAATGAGAACCGCCCCTCCCCCTCCCAGCGGAGAGAGGGAGCGCAGGCAGAAATGGGGAGCGCGGGCGGGAAGGAGGGAAGGAGGGAGTCCGCCTCTCGAGCCTTTCCCCCTCCCCCCTCCCCCTCCCCTCCCCTCACCTCCCCCCCCCCCCCCTCCCCCCTCACACTCCCCCCACCCCCCGCGGGCTTAAAGGGGCGATGAAGGACCAATTAATGCCCTCCCTACATGTGCCTTTGAATCGCGACCAATCAGTGTTGGGGCAGCAGGGTTGGCGCCCGGGAGGCGGGGCTTCTCAAGCAGCCAATCGGTATTTAGCCGGTTGAAAGGTCGAGAGCGTCCTCTCAGTCTTGCTGAGATAGGGCACTCAGTCTCCGACTCCTCCTCCCCCTCCAATCACCCTCTCCCCCCTCCACTCTCCCTCTCCCCCTCCAATCTCCCTCTCCCCCCCTCCACTCTCCCTCTCCCCCCTCCACTCTCCCTCTCCCCCTCCACTCTCCCTCTCCCCCCCTCCAATTCCCTCTCCCCCCTCCAATCTCCCTCTCCCCCCCTCCAATCTCCCTCCTCCCCCTCCAATCTCCCCTCTCCCCCCTCCACTCTCCCTCTCCCCCTCCACTCTCCCTCTCCCCCTCCACTCTCCCTCTCTCCCCCCTCCACTCTCCCTCTCCCCCCTCCAATCTCCCTCTCCCCTCCAATCTCCCTCTCTCCCTCCAATCTCCCTCTCCCCCCTCCAATCTCCCTCTCCCCCCCTCCAGTCTCCCTCTCCCCCCTCCAATCTCCCTCTCCCCCCTCCAGTCTCCCTCTCCCCCCTCCAATCTCCCCTCTCCCCCCTCCTCCAATCTCCCTCTCCCCCCTCCAGTCTCCCTCTCCCCCCTCCAGTCTCCCTCTCCCCCTCCAGTCTTCCTCTCCCCCTTCAATCTCCCTCTCTCCCCCCTCCAGTCTCCCTCTCCCCCTCCAGTCTCCCTCTCCCCCCTCCAGTCTCCCTCTCCCCCTCCAATCTCCCTCTCCCCCTTCAATCTCCCTCTCCCCCTCCAATCTCCCTCTCCCCCTCCAATCTCCCTCTCCTCCCTCCAGTCTCCCTCTCCCCCCTCCAGTCTCCCTCTCCTCCCTCCAATCTCCCTCTCCCCCTCCAATCTCCCTCTCCCCCTCCAATCTCCCTCTCCCCCTCCAGTCTCCCTCTCCCCCTCCAGTCTCCCTCTCCCCCTCCAATCTCCTTGCAAACCCTTTTCCTCCAATCTCCTCGCAAACCCTCTCCCCTCCAATCTCCCCCCCATTCCCTCTCCCCCTCCAGTCTCCCCCCAATCTCTCTCCCCTCCAATCTCCTCGCAATCCCTCCCCCCTCCAATCTCCTCGCAATCCCCCTCCCCTCCAATCTCCCCCAATCCCTCTCCCCTCCAATCCCTCTCCCCTTCAATCTCCCCTCCAATCTCCCCTTGAATCCCCCTCCCATCCAATCTCCCCAATCCCTCTCTCCCCTCCAATCTCCCCTCTCCCCTCCAATCTCCCCCAATCCCTCTCCCCTCCAATCCCTCTCCCCTTCAATCTCCCCTCCAATCTCCCCTTGAATCCCTCTCCCTTCCAATCTCCCCCAATCCCTCTCTCCCCTCCAATCCCTCTCCCCTTCAATCTCCCCTCCAATCTCCCCTCTCCCCTCCAATCTCCCCTCTCCCTTCCAATCTCCCCTCTCCCTTCCAATCTCCCCCAATCCCCCTCTTCCCTCCAATCCCCCCCTCCCCCTCCCATCTCCCCTCTCCCCTCCAATCCCCCTCCCCCACCGGGTGGAGCACCAGTGACCACCTTCCCCGTGTCCTGCTGAGGACCCAGCTCCACTGACCCCCTGAGGTCACCACCGGGGGAGTCTCGGACAACTCTCCCACTTCGCTTGAGACCCTCTCCGTCCCTTCAGTCAGGCATTGGGAATGCTCGCCTCCCGCCTCCCTGCTGGGCCTGTCTGTATATATTTCTACTTGTTGCCGTATTTGATATAAACTTTGTATATATTTATATAAGAATATATATATATCACCCTATCACAAGGGGCAGCTGCTCGCGAAACCCCACACAGGAATGGTGAGGCCCTGTTTCTCTGTGAGATGGGGGCACAGCCAAGCTGCAAACATTCGACACTCACGTACACACAATGGTGATGGGGACAGTGCGCTGCTCTCCTACATTCCCTGGTATCCCTCGCAAAACATTCCTTCCCGGCTCCCTGCGTCCAGACCCGATCCCCAGTGCTGCCGATGTGCTGTCCTGGCGTGGAGCCCTGACCCCTCGAGGCAACCCCCCCCCACCCCACCACCACACCCCCACCGCACCCCCACCGCCCCCAACTTCCCCCACCACCACCTTCGGGTAGTGCAGATGTGTTCGGACAGTGTAGAGGGAGGTTTACTCTGTATCTAACCCCGTACTGTACCTGTCCTGGGAGTGTTTGATGGGGACAGTGTAGAGGGAGCTTTACTCTGTATCTAACCCCGTGCTGTACCTGTCCTGGGAGTGTTTGATGGGGACAGTGTAGAGGGAGATTTACTCTGTATCTAACCCCGTGCTGTACCTGTCCTGGGAGTGTTTGATGGGGACAGTGTAGAGGGAGATTTACTCTGTATCTAACCCCCGTGCTGTACCTGTCCTGGGAGTGTTACATGGGGACAGTGTAGAGGGAGCTTTACTCTGTATCTAACCCCGTGCTGTACATGTCCTGAGAGTGTTTGATGGGGACAGTGTAGAGGGAGATTTACTCTGTATCTAACCCCGTGCTGTACCTGTCCTGGGAGTGTTTGATGGGGACAGTGTAGAGGGAGATTTACTCTATATCTAACACCGTGCTGTCCCTGTCCTGGGAGTGTTTGATGGGGGACAGTGTAGAGGGAGATTTACTCTGTATCTAACCCCGTGCTGTCCCTGTCCTGGGAGTGTTTGATGGGGACAGTGTAGAGGGAGTTTTACTCTGTATCTAACATCACGCTGTACCTGTCCTGGGAGTGTTTGATGGGGAGAGTGTAGAGGGAGATTTACTCTGTATCTAACCCCGTGCTGTACCTGTCCTGGGAGTGTTTGATGGGGACAGTGTAGAGGGAGTTTTACTCTGTATCTAACATCACGCTGTACCTGTCCTGGGAGTGTTTGATGGGGAGAGTGTAGAGGGAGATTTACTCTGTATCTAACCCTGTGCTATACCTGTCCTGGGAATGTTTGATGGAGACAGTGTAGAGGGAGCTTTACTCTGTATCTAACCCCATGCTGTAACTGTCCTGGGAGTGTTTGATGGGGACAGTGCAGCGGGACTCCCAGGACAGGTACAGCACTGTGGGGTTAGCCCACTATAACCCACGTGGAGGTGCTCCCAGCATCTGCAAGACCGCAGGACCCTTCGGAAAATTCACCCCAGGAAAATGCTTCCTTTTTCCCTGCCTCCCGTCACTCAGCCGCTCCCTTCAACCCTCTGGCAAAGACCTTCTGGCTCCAACCCTCCCACACCACCGCACCCCCCCTCACCCCCCCCCCACCCCAAAACACAATGCACAGCCGAGCGATGAGGGATATCTTTCCGGAGTCCCGCTCACTGGCACCCATCACCAGCTTGCCCACCTGTCACCATTTGCAGGTTTACAGCTGGATTGGAAAAATTAAACACATGTTTGAAACTCGCCCTTGTCCCTGGCTGTCTGTCAGCACTCAGTCTCCCTTCTAATATCCATTCACGGGGACGTGGGGCCTCGCTGGCCGGGCCCAGCACTTACTGCCCATCCTTAATTGCCCCCTTGAGAATGTTGTGGTGAGCTGCCTTCTTGACACGCTGCAGTCCATGTGTGGTGTAGGTACACCCACAGTGCTGTTAGGGAGTGAGGTCCAGGATTTTGTCCCTGTGGTGTAGGTACACCCACCGTGCTGTTAGGGAGGAAGTTCAAGGATTTTGTCCCTGTGGTGTAGGTACACCCACAGTGCTGTTAGGGAGGGAGTTCCAGGATTTTGTCCCCGTGTGGTGTAGGTACACCCACAGTGCTGTTAGGGAGGGAGTTCCAGGATTTTGTCCCCGTGTGGTGTAGGTACACCCACAGTGCTGTTAGGGAGGGAGTTCCAGGATTTTGTCCCTGTGGTGTAGGTACACCCACAGCGCTGTTAGGGAGGGAGTTCCAGGATTTTGTTCTTGTGGTGTAGGTACACCCACCGTGCTGTTAGGGAGGGTGTTCCAGGATGTTGTCCCCTGTGGTGTAGGTACTCCCACAGTGCTGTTAGGGAGGGAGTTCCAGGACTTTGTCTCTGTGGTGTAGGTACACCCACAGCGCTGTTAGGGAGGGAGTTCCAGGATTTTGTCCCTGTGGTGTAGGTACACCCACAGCGCTGTTAGGGAGGGAGTTCCAGGATTTTGTCCCTGTGGTGTAGGTACACCCACAGTGCTGTTTGGGAGGGAGTTCTAGGATTTTGTCCCTGTGGTGTAGGTACACCCACAGTGCTGTTTGGGAGGGAGTTCCAGGATTTTGTCCCTGTGGTGTAGGTACACCCACAGTGCTGTTAGGGAGGGAGTTCCGGGATTTTGTCCCTGTGGTGTAGGTACACCCACCGTGCTGTTAGGGAGGGAGTTCCAGGATTTTGTCCCTGTGGTGTAGGTACACCCACAGCGCTGTGAGGGAGGGAGTTCCAGGATTTTGTTTTCCTGTGGTGTAGGTACACCCACAGCGCTGTTAGGGAGGGAGTTCCAGGATTTTGTCCCTGTGGTGTAGGTACACCCACAGCGCTGTTAGGGAGGGAGTTCCAGGATTTTGTTCTTGTGGTGTAGGTACACCCACCGTGCTGTTAGGGAGGGTGTTCCAGGATGTTGTCCCTGTGGTGTAGGTACACCCACTGTGCTGTTAGGGAGGGAGTTCCAGGATTTTGTCCCTGTGGTGTAGGTACACCCACGGCGCTGTTAGGGAGGGAGTTCCAGGATTTTGTCCCTGTGGTGTAGGTACACCCACAGTGCTGTTAGGGAGGGAGTTCCAGGTTTTTGTCCCTGTGGTGTAGGTACACCCACAGTGCTGTTAGGGAGGGAGTTCCAGGATTTTGTCCTTGTGGTGTAGGTACACCCACAGCGCTGTTAGGGAGGGAGTTCCAGGATTTTGTCCCTGTGGTGTAGGTATACCCACCGTGCTGTTCGGGAGGGCGAACCAGGATTTTGTCCCAGCGACAGTGAAGGAACGGCCCATATATTTCCATTTCAGGATGGTGAGTGACTTGGAGGGGAACTTCCAGGTGATGGTGTTCCCCATCTATCTGCTGCCCTTGTCCTTCTAGATGGTGGTGGTCGTGGGTTTGGAAGGTGCTGTCGAAGGAGCCTTGGTGAATTCCTGCAGTGCATCTTGTAGATGGTACACACACTGCTGCTACTGTGTGTCGGTGGCGGAGGGAGTGAATGTTTGTGGATGGGGTGCCAATCCAGCGGGGCTGCTTTGTCCTGGACGGTGTCGAACTTCTCGAGTGTTGTGGGAGCCGCACTCACCCAGGCAAGTGGGGAGTATTCCATCACACTCCTGACTTGTGTCTTGTAGATGGTGAACAGGCTTTGGGGAGTCAGGAGGTGAGTTACTCTCCGCAGGATTCCCAGCCTCTGACCTGCTCTTGTAGCCACAGTATTTATATGGCTGGTCCAGTTCAGTTTCTGGTCAATGGTAACCCCCAGGATGTTGATAGTGGGGGATTCAGTGATGGTAATGCCATTGAATGTCAAGAGGCGATGGTTCGATTCTCTCTTGTTGGAGATGGTCATTGCCTGACACTTGTGTGGCTTGAATGTTACTTGCCACTTGTCAGCCCAAGCCTGGATATTGTCCAGGTCTTGCTGCATTTGGACATGGGACTGCTTCAGTATCTGAAGAGTCACGAATGGTGCTGAACATTGTGCAATCATCAGCGAACATCCCCACTTCTGACCTTATGATGGAAGGAAGGTCATTGATGAAGCAGCTGAAGGTGGTTGGGCCGAGGACACTAACCCTGAGGAACTCCTGCAGTGATGTCCTGGAGCTGAGATGACTGACCTCCAACAACCACAACCATCTTCCTTTGTGCTCGGTATGACTCCAACCAGTGGAGAGTTTTCCCCCTGATTCCCATTGATGTCACACTCAGTCAAATTCTGCCTTGATGTCAAGGGCAGTCACTCTCACCTCACCTCAGTTCCACACTGCGCTCTCTCGAAATGGCCGTGAATGAATCCTGGCCCTTTCCCAAGGTTTCCTGAGCTCACTGGATGACTGCTGCCCCCAGCCAACGCAGAACGGACCGAAGCACAGATCGATCCCAGCCGCAGGAGCACCAGGCAATGGGCTGAATGGCCTCGCATTCCACTAACAAGGGTTACTGCCCTGTCTGACGGAGGGACGCAGAGAGAGCAGGACAGGCAAAGAGATGGGGGCAGACGGAGAGGGGGAGAGAGGAAGAGAGTAAGAGAAAAGGGAAAATGAGACAGGGAGAGAGTGGAGGGAGAGGCAGAAAGATAGAGGGACAAGAGTGAGAGAGGCATGGAGAGAGAGAGAGAGAGAGGGAGAAAGACGGAGGGTGAGGGAGGGAGAGAGAGAGAGCCAGCGAGACAGATACAGATAAAGAGACGGAGAGGAAGAGAAACAGAGATAATGGGACAGGGAGAGTGACGGAGAGAGAGAGAGACAGCAAAAAGAGGCAAAAAAAAAGTGATGGAGAGAGAGAAAGACAGAGTAAGGGACAGGGAGAGAGTGTGACAGACAGAGATGGAGAGAGAGAGGGACAGAGACGGAGATAGACAGAGAGAGATGGAGAGAGAGAGGGACAGAGACGGAGATAGACAGAGAGAGATGGAGAGAGAGAGGGACAGAGACGGAGATAGACAGAGACGGAGAGAGGGGGACAGAGACGGAGATAGACAGAGATGGAGAGAGAGAGGGACAGAGACGGAGATAGACAGAGATGGAGAGAGGGGGACAGAGACGGAGATAGACAGAGATGGAGAGAGGGGGACAGAGACGGAGATAGACAGAGACGGAGAGAGGGGGACAGAGACGGAGATAGACAGAGATGGAGATAGACAGAGACGGAGAGAGGGGGACAGAGACGGAGATAGACAGAGATGGAGAGAGAGAGGGACAGAGACGGAGATAGACAGAGATGGAGAGAGGGGGACAGAGACGGAGATAGACAGAGATGGAGAGAGGGGGACAGAGACGGAGATAGACAGAGATGGAGAGAGGGGGACAGAGACGGAGATAGACAGAGATGGAGAGAGAGAGGGACAGAGACGGAGATAGACAGAGATGGAGAGAGGGGGACAGAGACGGAGATAGACAGAGATGGAGAGAGGGGGACAGAGACGGAGATAGACAGAGATGGAGAGAGAGAGGGACAGAGACGGAGATAGACAGAGATGGAGAGAGGGGGACAGAGACGGAGATAGACAGAGATGGAGATAGACAGAGACGGAGAGAGGGGGACAGAGACGGAGATAGACAGAGATGGAGAGAGAGAGGGACAGAGACGGAGATAGACAGAGATGGAGAGAGGGGGACAGAGACGGAGATAGACAGAGAGAGATGGAGAGAGGGGGACAGAGACGGAGATAGACAGAGATGGAGAGAGGGGGACAGAGACGGAGATAGACAGAGATGGAGAGAGAGAGGGACAGAGACGGAGATAGACAGAGATGGAGAGAGGGGGACAGAGACGGAGATAGACAGAGAGAGATGGAGAGAGAGAGGGACAGAGACGGAGATAGACAGAGATGGAGAGAGGGGGACAGAGACGGAGATAGACAGAGATGGAGAGAGAGAGGGACAGAGACGGAGATAGACAGAGATGGAGAGAGGGGGACAGAGACGGAGATAGACAGAGATGGAGATAGACAGAGACGGAGAGAGGGGGACAGAGACGGAGATAGACAGAGATGGAGAGAGAGAGGGACAGAGACGGAGATAGACAGAGATGGAGAGAGGGGGACAGAGACGGAGATAGACAGAGATGGAGATAGACAGAGACGGAGAGAGGGGGACAGAGACGGAGATAGACAGAGATGGAGATAGACAGAGACGGAGAGAGGGGGACAGAGACGGAGATAGACAGAGATGGAGAGAGAGAGGGACAGAGACGGAGATAGACAGAGATGGAGAGAGGGGGACAGAGACGGAGATAGACAGAGATGGAGAGAGGGGGACAGAGACGGAGATAGACAGAGATGGAGAGAGAGAGGGACAGAGACGGAGATAGACAGAGATGGAGAGAGGGGGACAGAGACGGAGATAGACAGAGATGGAGAGAGGGGGACAGAGACGGAGATAGACAGAGAGAGATGGAGAGGGGGACATCGAGACACAGAGACGGAAACGGAGAGTGTGAGACAGAGGTAGACGGAGAGAGAGAGACAGAGAGACAAAGGGAACAGAGTGAGAGTGACATGGAGAGAGGAAGAAACACAGAGAAAGGGACAGACAGAATTGGAGAGTGAGAGACAGAAAGACAGAGACGGAGAGAGGCGGACAGAGAATATGACAGAGTGTGACAGACAGAGACGGAGAGAGGCGGACAGAGAATATGACAGAGTGTGACAGACAGAGACGGAGAGAGAGAGAGAGACACACACACAGTGCGGAATGAAGGGATATGGAGAGCAACAATTCTTTCTGCGGTGCCTTACACACACCGAGGCCATGCCAAACAACCTGGTAGCTAACGGAATTCATTTGAGGCTCAGTCTCTGTTGGAATGGGAGTGTCGGGGGGGTGGGGGGGGGTGGGGGGTGGGTGCGGGTGAGAGATGGAGACAGGGTCGGAGAGCAAGGGAGATGCAGCGCGGTGAGAAACAGGCAGGTGAAGCGAGGGGAGAGAGCATGAGGGAGATGTCGGAAAGCAGAGAGGCGGGTGGCCGGGTGAGGGTTAATCCTGTCGTTGGGTGAGGCCAGGGATTAGGGTCGGGTGAGAGGGAGATAGCATGTTCTATATTTCATGCCTAGTGCAGCTGTTAGGATGTCGATTCTTCCATGTCAGCTGCTATGTTGAGATCCTGCGGAAGAGGAGAGCCGGCAGTCACTGCATTTGGCCCTGATTCAACCTCCCTCTCTCCCTCTCTCTCAGGTGACGCACGGGCAGTTCCTGGGCTGTGTGTGTGTGTGAGGGGAGAAGCAGGCAGAGAGAGACACTCTGTCCCTCATTCACACTCTCGCACACACACAGTCCCTCACTCTTACACACTCAGTCCCTCACTCTTACACACACTCACACAGTCAGTCCCTCACTCTTACACACACACACACTCAGTCCCTCACTCTTACACACACTCACACAGTCAGTCCCTCACTCTTACACACACAAACACACACACTCAGTCCCTCACTCACACACAGTCCCTCACTCTCACACACACTCACACACAAACACACACACTCAGTCCCTCATTCACACTCAGTCCCTCACTCTCACAGTCAGTCCCTCACTCTCACACACACACACACACACACAAACACACACACTCAGTCCCTCACTCACACAAACACGCACACTCAGTCCCTCACTCTTACTCACACAGTCAGTCCCTCACTCTTACACACTCACACAGTCAGTCCCTCACTCTTACAAACTCACACAGTCAGTCCCTCACTCTTACACATTCACACAGTCAGTCCCTCACTCACACAGTCAGTCCCTCACTCTTACACACTCACACAGTCAGTCCCTCACTCACACACACACACAGTCCCTCACTCTCACACACAAACACACACACTCAGTCCCTCACTCACACAAACACACACAGTCAGTCCCTCACTCTCACACACACACAGTCAGTCCCTCACTCTCACACACACACACACACACTCAGTCCCTCACTCACACAAACACACACAGTCACTCACTCTCTCTCACACACACAGTCAGTCCCTCACTCTTACACACTCACACAGTCAGTCCCTCACTCACACAGTCAGTCCCTCACTCTCACACACAAACACACACACTCAGTCCCTCACTCACACAAACACACACAGTCAGTCCCTCACTCTCACACACACACACAGTCAGTCCCTCACTCTCACACACACACACACAGTCAGTCCCTCACTCACACACACACACACACACACACTGTCCCTCACTCACACAAACTCACACAGTCAGTCCCTCACTCTCACACATACTCACACAGTCAGTCCCTCACTCTCACACATACTCACACAGTCAGTCCCTCACTCTCACACATACTCACACAGTCAGTCCCTCACTCACACACACACTCTCACAGTCAGTCCCTCACTCTCACACACACACAGTCCCTCACTCTCTCTCTCACACACACACACACACACACACTCAGTCCCTCACTCACATAAACTCACAGTCAGTCCCTCACTCTCTCACAGACTCACAGTCAGTCCCTCACTCTCTCGCACACACACACAGTCAGTCCCTCACTCACACAGTCACTCTCACACTCAGTCCCTCACTCTCACACACACTAATACTCTTACACACACACATAATCACACACAGTCTCACACACTCTCACACACACACTCAGTTACACACACACACACTCTGTCCCTCACACACACACACCCACACTCATACTCTCATACACACACTCTCACAGTCCCTCACTCACACACACACTCAGTCCCTCACTCACACACTCATACTCTCACACACACACTCTCACACTCAGTCCCTCACTTTCTCACACACATACTCTCACACTCAGTCCCTCACACACACACTCTCACACTCAGTCCCTCACACACACACACACTCAGTCCCTCACTTTCTCACACACACACACTCTCACACTCAGTCCCTCACTCACACACACTCATACTCTCACACACAATCTCACAGTCCCTCACTCACCCACACTCATACTCTCACACACAATCTCACACTCAGTCCCTCACTCTCACACATACACTCAGTTCCTCACTCTCTCACACATTCATGCTCCCACACACACACTCTCACACTCAGTCCCTCACTCTCACACACACACACACACACACTCAGTCCCTCGCTGTCACACACACTCATACTCTCACATACACACTCTCACACTCAGTCCCTTACTCACACACACTCACAGTCAGTCCCTCACTCTTACACACACTCATACTCTCTCACACACACACTCTCACACTCAGTCCCTCACACAACACACACTCAGTCCCTCACACACACTCATGCTCATACTCAGTCCCTCACTCTCACACACACTCATACTCTCACACACACACACATTCTCACACTCAGTCCCTTGCTCTCACACACACACATAATCACACTCAGTCTCACACACACACACTCTCTCTCACACACACACTCAGTCACACACACACAAACATTCTGTTCCTCACACACACACACTCAGTCCTTCATTCTCACACACACTCATACTCTCATACACACGCTCTCATACTCAGTCCCTCACTCACACACACACTCGGTCCCTCACTCTCACACACACTTATGCTCTCACACACACACTCTCACACTCAGTCCCTCACTCACACACACTCATACACTCAATCCCTCACTCTCATACACACTCATACTCTCATATACACACACACTCACACTCAGTCCCTCACTCACACACATAATCACACTCAGTCTCACACACACACACTCAGTCACACACACACACTCTGTCCCTCACTTTCACACACTAACACACACTCATATTTCCACACCACACAGACACACACTCACATACACACACAGACACACTCACCCTCACACACACACAGTCTCACGCTCAGTCCCTCACACACACACACAGACTCACACAGAGACACTCACACTCACACCCAGTCCCTCACTCACACACACACACACACACACACACACAGTCTCAAACTCAATCCCCTCACTGTTATGACCGATGCCATTGGTAAAGTCCCAGAGGTAATCTTTAAACAACTGTCATAACCTATCATTTTAATTGTTATGTTTGAGATGTAACTCTAAACTCAGGAATCAGACCATCAGTTCTCCAAGCTTTATATTAAACTAAATGAAACATTGTGTACGCAAGTTTTTATATATATATATATATATATATATATACATACACACACACCGCTTCAAATTACTGCTATCATCACTTTTAACAAATTCCCAAACTAATCTCCATTAAGTTAACAGCAACCCATAGACTGAACCAGACACCAGGCAAAGCAATTTCACCTTACAAATTCATAATGAGGTTCTTTTCACTTTGGTTCCTGTGGAGCCAGTTGGAGGTTTACAGCTGCTTTTTGACCTCACGTTGCCTCTGCTCTGCACACCCGAGAACTGCTGAAGTTATACCTACCACCCCCCCCTCCCCATTGAATGTAAATTCTCATCGTATCACCAACCACTGAACTAAATCTCTCCAACAATGAAACCCCTTTCACAGTACCAATTCTATTAGTAATATAAACATATCCCCTTCCTATCAGAAAATGAACCGTCATAATTCTAAAAGACATATTAATTTTAATAACCCATCTCACACCCTTCCTATACTTATTACACTATTACATTACCAGATGCATGCATTAACATAAAATATATATATATATGTACACAAGTTCTTGGTATCAACATAAATCACTCCAGTGTCTTGGTTTTCTTTAAAAAAAGTCCCATTTTCCTTTAAGCTTCAAGCTCTTGATAATGCAGATGGTTATAGAGTCACAGAGGGTCTACAGCACAGAAAAAGGCCCTTCGGCCCATCGAGTCTGCACCGGTCAAACAAGTACCTAATTATTCTAATCCCATTTTCCAGCACTAGGTCCATAGCCTTGAGTGCCATGGGCATCGCAAGTGCACATCCAGATACTTCTTAAATGTTATGAGGGTTCCTGTCTCTACCACCCTTTCAGGCAGTGAGTTCCAGATTCCCACCACCCTGTGGGTGAAACCATTCTTCCTCACATCCCCCTCTAAACCTCCTGCCCCCTGCCTTAAATCTATGCCCCCTGGTTACTGATCCCTCTACCAGGGGGAAAAGTTCCTTCCTGTCTACCCTATCTATGCCCCTCATAATTTTATTCACCTCAGTCATGTCCTCCCTCAATCTCCTCTGCTCCAGGGTATATAACCCCAGTCTATCCAATCTCTCCTCATAACTAAAACTCTCCAGCCCAGGCAACATCCTGGCAAATCTCCTCTGGTCCAATCACATCCTTCCTATAATGTGGATTCCAGAACTGCGCACAATACTCTAGCTGTGGCCTAACCAGCGTTTTATACAGTTCCAGCATAACCTCCCTGCTCTTATATTCTATACCGCGGCTAATAAAGGCAAGTAGCTCATGTGCCTTCTTAACCAATTTATCCAGCTGTCCCGCTACCTTAAGGGATCGATGGACATGTACACCAAGGTCCCTTTGATCCTCGGTACTTCCCAGGGTCCTACCGTCCATCGTGTATTCCCGTGCCTTGTTTGTCCTGCCTAAGTGCATCACCTCACATTATCCGGATTAAATTCCATTTGTCACTGATCAGCTCATCTGACCAGCCCGTCTATATCCTCCTGTAATCTAAGGCTCTCCTCCTCACTATTTACCACTCCACCAATTTTCATGTCATCAGCGAACTTCCTGATCAACCCTCCTACATTCAAGTCTAAATCGTTTATATATACCACACACAGCAAGGGACCCAACACCAATCCCTGTGGAATCCCACTGGATACAGGAATCCAGCCACAAAAACACCCCTCGACCATCACCCTCTGCTTCCTGCCACTCAGCCAATTCTGGATCCAAGCTGCCAAACTGCCTTGGATCCCATGGGCTCTTACTTTCATTATCAGTCTCCCATGTGGGACCTTATCAACAACCTTCCTGAAGTCCAAGTAGACTATGTCAAATGCACTGCCCTCATCTACGCACCTGGTCACCTCTTCGAAAAATTCAATCAAATTGGTCAGACATGACCTCCCCTTAACAAAACCACGCTGACTGTCCTTGATTAATTCCTGCCTCTCCAAGTGTAGATTCATTCTGTCCCTCAGAATTGCTTCCAATAGTTTCCCCACCACTGAGCTTAGACTGACTGGCCTGTAGTTCCCTGGTTTATCCCTTCCTCCCTTCTTGAATAACGGTACCACATTGGCTGTCCCCCAGTCCTCTGGCACCTCTCCTGTGGCCAGAGAGGTATTGAAAATTATTACCAGCGCCCCTGCTATCTCCTCCCCTGCCTCACTCAACAGCCTGGGATACATTTCATCCGGGCCTGGAGATTTATCTACTTTTAAGCCTGCCAGACCACTTAGAACCTCCTCCCTTTCTAGGCTAATTTCTTTAATTATATCACAGTCCTTCTGCCTGATTTCCATACCCACGTCGTCCCTCTCACTTGTGAACACCGACACAAAGTATTCATTTGGAACCCTACCCATGTCTTCCGGCTCCACACACAAATTACCACTATGGTCCTTAATGGGCCCTACTCCTTCCCTAGTTATCCTCTTACTCTTAATGTACTTGTAAAATAACTTAGGGTTTTCCTTCATTGTACCTGCCAATGTTTTTTCATGCCCCCTTTTTGCTCTCCTAATTTCCTTTTTAAGATCCCCCCCCCTACACATTCTATACTCCTCTAGGTCTTCTGCTGTTTTGAGCCCTTGGTATCTGGCATAATCCTCCCTTTTTATCTTTATCCAATCCTTATATCCCTCGACATCCAGGGTTCCCGGGATGTGTTGGTCCCACCCTCTGTCTTTACTGGAATATGTTGGCCCTGTACTCTCCCTATTTCCTCCTTGAATGAGTCCCACTGCTCTGATGCAGATGGACCTACAAGTAGCTGCTCCCAGTCCACTCTGGCCAAAGCATATCTGATCTTATTAAAATCGGCCTTCCCCCGATTTAGAACTCTGATTTCTGGCCCATCCTTGTCCTTTTCCATAACAACCTTGAATCTAACAGAGTTATGATCGCTATCTGCAAAATGCTCCCCCTCACTGATACCTCTACCGCTTGCCTGGCTTCATTCCCTAAAATTAAATGCAGGACCACCCCCTCTCTTGTACAGCCTTCTACGTATTGGCTTAAAAAGCTCTCCTGGATGTACTTTAAGAATCCCGCTCCCTCTAAACCTATCACACTATGACTAACCCAGTTAATGTTGGGGAAGTTGAAATCCTCCACTATTGCTACCCTATTATCTTTACACTTCTCTGAAATTTGCCTACATATCTGCTCTTCTATTTCTCTCTGACTGTTTGGAGGCCTATAGTACACTCCCAGCAATGTGATTGCTCCGTTTTTGTTTCAAAGTTCTACCCATATGGCTTCATTTGAGGAGCCTTCTAAGATGTCATCTCTCCTTACTGCTCCAATTGAGTCCTTGATCAATATTGCGATACCCCCTCCTCTTTTACCTCCCTCCCTGTCTCGCCTGAAGACCCTGTATCCTGGAACAGTGAGCTGCCAATCCTGCCCCTCCCTCAACTATGTCTCTGTGACAGCAATGACATCATATTTCCATGTGTTAATTTGTGCCTTCAACTCATCTGCCTTATTCATCAGACTCCATGCATTAAAATAAATACCGTCCAACCTTGCCAAGCTCCCTTGCAGCTTATCTGGCCTATAATTTCTACGCCTTCCAGACTCACTTGCTCTCTCTGCTAATTTTGGCTGTGCATCTCCCCCTGCTGAACCTCCTCTCAGGATCCCACCCCCCCCCCCCCCCCCTGCCAAGTTAGCTTAAACCCTCCCCAACAGCACTAGCAAACCTCCCCGCAAGGATGTTGGTCCCATTCCAGTTCAGGCGCAACCCCGTCCACCTTGCACAGGTCCCAGCGCCCCCAGAAACGGTCCCAATGTCCCAGAAATCTAAAGCCCTCCCTCCTGCACCATCTCTCCAGCCTCGCATTCATCTGGACTAACCTCCTATTTCTATACTCACCATCGCGTAACACCGGAAGTAATCCAGAGATTGCTACCTTTTGAGGTCCTGTTTTTTAATCTGTTTCCTATCTCCCTAAATTCTGCTTGCAGGACCTCATCCCTCTTTCTACCTATGTCGTTGGTACCAATAGGTCTGCTTGCCCTCCCCCTTTAGAATTCCTGCCGCCGTTCAGTGACATCCTTGACCCTGGCACCAGTGAGACAACATACCATCCTGGAGTCACGTCTACAGCTGCAGAAATGCCTGTCTGTTCTCCTTACTATCGAGTCCCCTGCTGATAATGCTCTTCCCCTCTTTATCCTCCCCCGCTGAGCAGCTGAGACACTCACAGTGTTATCAGCGTGGCTGCACTCCCCAGAGGAGCTGTCACTCTCACCGTTTTCCAACGCAGAAAAGCCTTCCCGAGGGAGATGCACCCTGGGGATTTCCTGTCTCCCTGCCTGACACCTTCCTTCTGACTGATGGTCACCCATTTCCTGTCTGCCCGCACTTCCGTTAGCTGTGGGGGCTGACCAGGTCTAAAATCGTGCTGCCCGCGAAACTCTCGGCCTCGCGGATACAACTCAGTGCCTCCAGCTGGCCCACTCAAGCTCTGAAACTCTGAGATCAGTTAGCTGCAGCGGGTGGCACTTCCTGCACACGCGGTCAGTCAGAGTGCAAGGAGCGTCGAGGACTTCCCACATGTTGCAGGCGGTACATAACACCGGACTAAGCTGCCCTGCCTCTGGGTAATAAAAACCAGACTGCTTCACTGTGATGCGGACTGCAGGACACTCTTCCCAGGCTGCTTCACCACGATGCTGACTGCAGGACACTCTTCCCAGACTGCTTCACCGTGATGCTGACTGCAGGACGCTCTTCCCAGACTGCTTCACCGTGATGCTGACTGCAGGACACTCTTCCCAGACTGCTTCACCACGATGCTGACTGCAGGACACTCTTCCCAGACTGCTTCACCATGATGCTGACTGCAGGACACTCTTCCCAGACTGCTTCACCACGATGCTGACTGCAGGACACTCTTCCCAGACTGCTTCACCACGATGCTGACTGCAGGACACTCTTCCCAGACTGCTTCACCGTGATGCTGACTGCAGGACACTCTTCCCAGACTGCTTCACCACGATGCTGACTGCAGGACACTCTTCCCAGACTGCTTCACCAACATGCTGACTGCAGGACGCTCTTCCCAGACTGCTTCACCATGATGCTGGCTGCAGGACACTCTTCCCAGACTGCTTCACCGCAATGCTGACTGCAGGATATTCTTCCCAGACTGCTTCACCGCGATGCTGACTGCAGGACGCTCTTCCCAGACTGCTTCACCACGATGCTGACTGCAGGACACTCTTCCCAGACTGCTTCACCATGATGCTGACTGTAGGAGACTCTTCCCAGACTGCTTCACCACGATGCTGACTGCGGGACGCTCTTCCCGGACTGCTTCACCACGATGCTGACTGCAGGACACACTTCCCAGACTGCTTCACCACGATGCTGACTGCAGGACACTCTTCCCAGACTGCTTCACCACGATGCTGACTGCAGGACACTCTTCCCAGACTGCTTCACCACAATGCTGACTGCAGGACACTCTTCCCAGACTGCTTCACCACGATGCTGACTGCAGGACACTCTTCCCAGACTGCTTCACCACGATGCTGACTGCAGGACACTCTTCCCAGACTGCTTCACCATGATGCTGACTGCAGGACACTCTTCCCAGACTGCTTCACCACGATGCTGACTGCAGGACACTCTTCCCAGACTGCTTCACTGCGATGCTGACTGCAGGACACTCTTCCCAGACTGCTTCACCACGATGCTGACTGCAGGACACTCTTCCCAGACTGCTTCACCACGATGCTGACTGCAGGACACTCTTCCCAGACTGCTTCACCATGATGCTGACTGCAGGACACTCTTCCCAGACTGCTTCACCGTGATGCTGACTGCAGGACACACTTCCCAGACTGCTTCACTGTGATGCTGACTGCGGGACCCTCTTCCCAGACTGCTTCACCGTGATGCTGACTGCAGGAAACTCTTCCCAGACCGCTTCACCGTGATGCTGACTGCAGGACACTCTTCCCAGACTGCTTCACCACGATGCTGACTGCAGGACGCTCTTCCCAGACTGCTTCACCACGATGCTGACTGCAGGACCCTCTTCCCAGACTGCTTCACCGTGATGCTGACTGCAGGACACTCTTCCCAGACTGCTTCACCACGATGCTGACTCCCGACACTCTTCCCAGACTGCTTCACTGCCATGCTGACTGCAGGACACACTTCCCAGACTGCCTCACCACGATGCTGACTGCGGGACACTCTTCCCAGACTGCTTCACCACGATGCTGACTGCAGGACACTCTTCCCAGACTGCTTCACTGCCATGCTCACTGCAGGACACACTTCCCAGACTGCCTCACCACGATGCTGACTGCAGGACGCTCTTCCCAGACTGCTTCACTGCCATGCTGACTGCAGGACACACTTCCCAGACTGCTTCACCACGATGCTGATTGCAGGACACTCTTCCCAGACTGCTTCACCACGATGCTGACTGCAGGACACTCTTCCCAGACTGCCTCACCACGATGCTGACTGCAGGACACTCTTCCCAGACTGCTTCACCATGATTCAGACTGCAGGACACTCTTCCCAGACAGCTTCACCATGATGCTGACTGCAGGACACTCTTCCCAGAATGCTTCACCAGGATGCTGACTGCAGGACACTCTTCCCAGACTGCTTCACCGTGATGCTGACTGCAGGACACTCTTCCCAGACTGCTTCACCGTGATGCTGACTGCAGGACACTCTTCCCAGACTGCTTCACCACGATGCTGACTCCCGACACTCTTCCCAGAATGCTTCACTGCCATGCTGACTGCAGGACACACTTCCCAGACTGCCTCACCACGATGCTGACTGCGGGACACTCTTCCCAGACTGCTTCACCATGATTCAGACTGCAGGACACTCTTCCCAGACTGCTTCACCACCATGCTGACTGCAGGACACTCTTCCCAGACTGCTTTACCACGATGCTGACTGCAGGACACTCTTCCCAGACTGCTTCACCAACATGCTGACTGCAGGACACTCTTCCCAGACTGCTTCACCACGATGCTGACTGCAGGACACTCTTCCCAGACTGCTTCACCGTGATGCTGACTGCAGGACACACTTCCCAGACTGCTTCACCACGATGCTGACTGCAGGACACTCTTCCCAGACTGCTTCACCAGGATGCTGACTGCAGGACACTCTTCCCAGACTGCTTCACCACGATGCTGACTGCAGGACACTCTTCCCAGAATGCTTCACTGCCATGCTGACTGCAGGACACACTTCCCAGACTGCCTCACCACGATGCTGACTGCGGGACACTCTTCCCAGACTGCTTCACCATGATGCTGACTGCAGGACACTCTTCCCAGACTGCTTCTCCAGGATGCTGACTGCAGGACACTCTTCCCAGACTGCTTCACCACGATGCTGACTGCAGGACACTCTTCCCAGACTGCTTCACCAGGATGCTGACTGCAGGACACTCTTCCCGGACTGCTTCACCGTGATGCTGACTGCAGGACACTCTTCCCAGACTGCTTCACCGCGATGCTGACTGCAGGACACTCTTCCCAGACTGCTTCACCACGATGCTGACTGCAGGACACTCTTCCCAGACTGCTTCACCGTGATGCTGACTGCAGGACACTCTTCCCAGACTGCTTCACCACGATGCTGACTGCAGGACACTCTTCCCAGACTGCTTCACCACGATGCTGACTGCAGGACACTCTTCCCAGACTGCTTCACCGTGATGCTGACTGCAGGACACTCTTCCCAGACTGCTTCACCGTGATGCTGGCTGCAGGACACTCTTCCCAGACTGCTTCACCGTGATGCTGACTGCAGGACACTCTTCCCAGACTGCTTCACCACGATGCTGACTGCAGGACACTCTTCCCAGACTGCTTCACCACCATGCTGACTGCAGGACACTCTTCCCAGACTGCTTCACCACGATGCTGACTGCAGGACACTCTTCCCAGACTGCTTCACTGCAATGCTGACTGCAGGACACTCTTCCCAGACTGCATCACCACGATGCTGACTGCAGGACACTCTTCCCAGACTGCTTCACCGTGATGCTGACTGCAGGACACTCTTCCCAGACTGCTTCACCACGATGCTGACTGCAGGACACTCTTCCCAGACTGCTTCACCATGATGCTGACTGCAGGACACTCTTCCCAGACTGCTTCACTATGATGCTGACTGCAGGACACTCTTCCCAGACTGCTTCACCACGATGCTGACTGCAGGAAACTCTTCCCAGACTGCTTCACCATGATGCTGACTGCAGGACACTCTTCCCAGACTGCTTCACAGTGATGCTGACTGCAGGACACTCTTCCCAGACTGCTTCACCACGATGCTGACTGCAGGAAACTCTTCCCAGACTGCTTCACAGTGATGCTGACTGCAGGACACTCTTCCCAGACTGCTTCACCGTGATGCTGACTGCAGGACACTCTTCCCAGACTGCTTCACCACGATGCTGACTGCAGGACACTCTTCCCAGACTGCTTCACAGTGATGCTGACTGCAGGACACGCTTCCCAGACTGCTTCACCACGATGCTGACTGCAGGACACTCTTCCCAGACTGCTTCACCGCGATACTGACTGCAGGACACTCTTCCCAGACTGCTTCACCGTGATGCTGACTGCAGGACACTCTTCCCAGACTGCTTCACCGTGATGCTGACTGCAGGACACTCTTCCCAGACTGCTTCACCGTGATGCTGACTGCAGGACACTCTTCCCAGACTGCTTCACCATGATGCTGACTGCAGGACACTCTTCCCAGACTGCTTCACCACGATGCTGACTGCAGGACACTCTTCCCAGACTGCTTCACCACGATGCTGACTGCAGGACACTCTTCCCAGACTGCTTCACCACGATGCTGACTGCAGGACACTCTTCCCAGACTGCTTCACCACGATGCTGACTGCAGGACACTCTTCCCAGTTTGCTTCACCGCGATGCTGACTGCAGGACACTCTTCCCAGACTGCTTCACCGTGATGCTGACTGCAGGACACTCTTCCCAGTTTGCTTCACCGCGATGCTGAATGCAGGACACACTTCCCAGACTGCTTCACCGTGATGCTGAATGCAGGACACACTTCCCAGACTGCTTCACCGTGATGCTGACTGCAGGACACTCTTCCCAGACTGCTTCACCGCGATGCTGACAGCAGGACACTCTTCCCAGACTGCTTCACCGCGATGCTGACTGCAGGACACTCTTCCCAGACTGCTTCACCACGATGCTGACTGCAGGACCCTCTTCCCAGACTGCTTCACCACGATGCTGACTGCAGGACACTCTTCCCAGACTGCTTCACCACGATGCTGACTGCAGGACACTCTTCCCAGACTGCTTCACCGTGATGCTGACTGCAGGACACTCTTCCCAGACTGCTTCACCGCGATGCTGACTGCAGGACACTCTTCCGAGACTGCTTCACCACGATGCTGACTGCAGGACACTCTTCCCATACTGCTTCACCACGATGCTGACTGCAGGACACTCTTCCCAGACTGCTTCACCGTGATGCTGACTGCAGGAAACTCTTCCCAGACTGCTTCACCACGATGCTGACTGCAGGAAACTCTTCCCACACTGCTTCACCACGAACATCTGCAAACAGACTCTCTCTCTTCCAGCAATACGTATAATCCATAGATTAAGCAGTTGTAGTAAAATACTCCATCTAAAAAGCCTTGCACTTTTGTCACAAAATTTGCCCAAAAACTTCAAAGGGTTGTGGTCTGTGCATACAATTGTTTCTGATGAATTATTTGAAACATAAATTTCAAAATGCTGCAATGTCAACCACAAACTCAAAGTCTCCTTTTCAATCATTGAATATCTTATCCTTGTACATTCAGCTTCTGTGAAAAGTACCCTATTGGTTTTGCCATTACAGTGTCACCTTGTAACAGTACCGCCCCAATGCCTAGATCACTTGCGTCAATGGCCAACTTCCTTGGCATAATTGGGTACT
Source organism: Isurus oxyrinchus (assembly GCA_026770705.1). Classification (NCBI taxonomy): domain Eukaryota; kingdom Metazoa; phylum Chordata; class Chondrichthyes; order Lamniformes; family Lamnidae; genus Isurus; species Isurus oxyrinchus. Next base: position 204,963 of record JANJGN010000925.1, on the reverse strand, counting down.
GCCAACACTGGTGACTTAGTTAATACAGTTTCCAAACGACAGGATGACTTCTGACACTCCGGTGTCCATTAAAACTGCTTGTTCTTTATTTAACAGTTCAGTCAGCGGAGCAATCACACTTGGCTAAAATTTGGTACCGATTTCCGGTAAAACCCTCTCATGCCCAGGAATCTCGAAGCTTCTTGTTTCATTGTAGGCACTGGGAAGTCCACCATAGCCCTGACTCTCACATGTCTGACTCTCACATGTCTCGGAGGCACCTTACCATGTGTCCAGTGGTGTTTTCTAGATATGTAAATGGTGCTTTTGCAAATTCACTTCTAACCAAGTTCCATCAGCAAATCTGCTCCTTGTAGTTGAGTAACTTAATTCTCCCGGATGCTGTAAATGGTCCTCCCACGTCTGACTGAGAACGATTAGGTCATCAACGCAAACAGCACCACTGCTGAGACCTGCAATTACTTTGTCTGTCAGTCTTTGAAATGTCGCAGGCGCATCCTTCATACCAAATGACATGACTTTAAACGGATATAGTCCACTTGGCGTTACAAAAGCTGATATCTCCTTGGACCTCTCCGACCACGGTACCTGCCAATATCCTGTCAGCAAGTCAACCTTTGTGATGAATTTCGATTGTCCCACTTTCCCAATCCAATCCTCCAACTGTGTTATGGGATATGAATCCGCTTTTGCCATCGCGTTCACCTTTCAGTAGTCCACACACAGTCTTTGTGTTCCATCTGGTTTTGGTACCAGCATAACAGGGGAACTCCAGTTACTGCAACTAGACTCGATGATATAATTCTGAAAGATGAAATCAATTCCTCTTTGCACTTGTGATAACTTTGCCGGATTTAATCTATAAGATTGTTGCCTCATTGAAGATGATATTTCTACACTTACATCATGTAAAGCTAAATGTGTCTTTCCCACTTTATTTCCACAAGTAGGTTTGTGTGACTGCAATAACTTTTCCAAATCACTTTGACATTTTTATGGAAAGTAACTCAATATTGAATTTAAATTTTCAAGCACCTTCATTATCCAATTGATTAGAGGAAAATCAATTTCAGAGTCCCTGCACTTCCACATCTTTGTCTTCATCCGCCATCACTAATACCTCTTTTTTCCTCTTCCCTGTCAAAGTACTTTTTAAGCATATTTGCAGGACACACCCTCTGCTTCTATCTGGAGTATTTATTAAATAATTTACCTGACTCAATTACTTTTCAACCCTGTAAGGCCCACTAAATCTTGCATTTAATGAATCCTCTAGCACTGGCGACAAAACTAATACTTTCTCCCCAGAAACAAAACTGTGAACTTTAACCTTTTTTCACTTTCCTCATTGGCTGTGACATCTTTAAACGATCCCGAGCCAACTCACATGCTCTGTTCGATCTTTGCCTGGAAGTTGATACGGCATCCAGGAGAATAGCTTCTGAATTTTGACCCACCAATTTCTCAGGTCTCAATTTCAGTGGTCCCCTTACCTCATAACCATAAACGAGTTCAAAAGGGCTGAAATTAGTCAATGCATTAGGAGCGTCTCAAACAGCGAATAAGAATTGTGGAATTCCCATATCCCAATCTTGTGCACAATGCCGGCAGTATGCTCTTATCAGAGTTTTTAAAAGTTTGATGCTATTTGTCGAAAGCTCCTTGTGAGTCCAGGTGATAAGCTACTGACTTAAACTGTTTTATCTCCGAACTGTTCACTACCTCCCTAAACACCTGTGACATGGAATTTGACCCCCGCTCTGATTGTATCTCCTTCGGTAAGGCATAGCTTGTAAAACATTTCATGAGCTCCTCCACAATCTTCTTAGTCGTAATACTTATTCAAGGTATCACTTCAGGAAACTTAATGGACACATCCATTATTGTGAATAAATACTGATTTCTGCTTTTTAGTCTGAGGGTGGGGGCGGTGTGGGGTCCTACACAATCATGACCCTGGTTAAAAACGTTCGTCAAATGCTGGTATTGAGATTAAAGGTGCCGGCTTAATCACTTGTGGTTATCCTGTCACTTGACATTATATGACAGGTTCTGCAGGATTTGACTACATCCCGATGCAGTCCTGGCACCCCCCCCACCCTTCCAAAAAATATCCTCTGTATCTTTTCCTGTGTTTCCCTCATTCCTAAATGTCCCCTCCCCGCCATTGGAATTTCACGAGCAATCCTCGGAATCTCATTTCTACAACCTAATGGGATAACAATCTGACGCACCTCCCTCCAACTCTCATTTGCTGGGACATGATCCCACCTCATTTTCGCATTAAAAAATTGCTTCAAAGACACTGGAATAGATTTCTCTTTGGTTTCTGATATAACCGTCTTAACTGCGAATAATCTTTCTGTAACTCCACCAACTTCTTTGAGTTAAACGCTCCAGCTGAACCGCCCTGCGTTCCTTACTCCTGAACAACCTTATCAAACACAGCTGCCCGCTAATTGGGTTTCGATACTTGCCTCCCGCCTTTGAACTGCCTGCCCATCTCGTTTATTATTTTATTCCCTGTGGGCCTTTGATCTCATTGCAACACAATCAGGAAACAACCCAGGAAGTTCCGCCTGCCACTCTGAGAACACCTCTGCAGGCTGCTCAACTACCAGAGGCATCACCCACTTTTGCGATCCAGCTACATCACTACCCAGAGTAAACCGAACCCCATGCGATGGGCATTTTTCTTCCACCCCTCCAACTATAACTTCACCCGTTTACCATTTGCTCTTTAAATTTACCTTCCACAAAGGGATAGATTTAGCATTTCCGTGAACCCCATCTATTATTAGCTTCTCCATCAAACCTCCCTTTGAACAACAAATATCTCTATCCCACAACATTGAAGATTGACTAGCCTCTGTGTCTCTTAAAATTTTAACACCTTTACCTACCCCACCCTGTACACACGGAAAGACCTTCCCTTCACACACAAAACTTTCAAACATTTCTGTAGCCTTCTCCCCAGAATTCTCTTGATTAAACTGTGAACACCTTCCCATTTCTTTACCTTTCACTGATTCTCCCTGTTTCTCCTGTACACAAGCCACTGGTTTCTCCGGTGCCTGAATCTCAGAATCCACAGTACTTCTACTTCCAGATCTTTTCTGTACCCCAATAAGTCCTACAGATTTTCCCTGCAATCTCCGACACACTGACCTCGTGTGCCCCACTTTATTACAGTGAAAACACCTCAATTTTCGAGTGTCACTCCTACCCTCGGCACCTTCCCTTTTTATTCTGGGAAAAAACTTCCTGACAACTTCCAGCTGCTCCTTCTCTTCCCAAGCATATACCTCATGTGCCCTACCTAACAACTTAGACTGTAATAGTAACGTCCAGTTTTCCCATGGCCATTTCATCTGTTTAGCTAGCTTCTCACGCGAAATAAAGAATGCTTCGATATCTTTTTCCTCAAACTTTGAAAGACCTTGTGAAAATTTAAACATATCCCCACCGAGTTCTACTCTAGAGATAAATCCTTCCTCACCCATTGGCGTCTCTTTTCTAACTGCCAACACTTTCAGTTGGAATTCTCTCTCTTTCTCTTTGCTCCTTCCCCATCTTCACAATTTCTAAAGCCCTTGATTCTAATTCAAGCTAATTCATTTGCAACTGAAGCCTCACTACCTCCAGTTGTGATTCACTAGTGTCAGCTTTCACTTCCCACTGTAGATCCTGTGCCACACTTTTAACTCTCTCTGTTTTCCCAGCTCCTGCAGGTAACCCCAATTGTAACTTATCTGCCAGCTCCTTCAGCTTACTTTTGGTTATTTCCTCCAACCCAGTCAGAGTTATCCCTTCCACTCCCACACAAGTCTTAGCAATTGCCAAAGCCATCTCGCAGTCTCATCATTTCTAAAGTACCTCACCGACTCCTGAATTCAAGGCGCCTCTCATACTCCTAAGCATAAAATTCACCAATTCCTAACCAGTCAAGGAATTAGAAACATAATTTATCCTGGCACAGCTGCCAATTGTTATGACCGATGCCGTTGGTAAAGCGGAGTTATTTAAAACCCCCAGAGGGAAACTCTAAACAACTGTTATAACCTAGAATTTTAATTATTATGTTTGAGATGCGACTCTAAACTCAGGATTCAGACTACCAGTTCTCGAGGTTCTACATTAAACTAAATGAAACATTTTATGAATTAACACAGGTTAAAATATACACATGGCTACAAATTACTGCTATCATAATTTTTAACAAATTCCCAAACTAATCTCCATTAAGTTAACAGCAACCCATAGACTGAACCAAAACACCAGGCAAAGTATTTTCACCTTACAGAATCAAAATGACATTCTCTTCACTTTGGTTCCTGTGGAGCCAGTTGGAGGTTTACAGCTGCTTTTTGACCTCATGTTGCCTCTGCTCTGCACACCCGAGAACTGCTGAAGTTATACCTACCACCACCACCCCCCCCCTCCTCATTGAATGTAAATTCTCATCGTATCACCAGTCTCTGAACTAAATCTCTCCAACAATGAAACCCCTTTCACAGTACCAATTTTATTTGTAATATAAACATATTGCTTGGTAGCTGCTAGCTAGGTGTCAGATTTCACCCCACTCCTTGAATGCTCCATTCAAAAATGCAAATACATCCTCTACCTCTGTTTACATCTCAAAACTAGTACATAGCAAAGCACCCAGACTGGCTGGCTTTAATCCAACTGAGACACACACACAGACGAAACCTCTATTTTAAAAGAAAAATATTTTCCAATAATATATACATTAATAGGCTCATAACACACATACCCTTTCTCTATCTCCCTCAGACACACAATCTAACATGCACACACTCTTTCTCTCTGTCTCTCACACACACACTCTCTCCATCGCTCACACATACACACACACTTTATCTCCCTCACACACACACTAACACACACTCTTTCTCTTTGTCTCTCTCACACACACTCTCTCCCTCTCACACACACACTTTTTCTATCTCCCTCACACACACACACTCTTTGTTTCTCTCACAAACACACACACTCTCTCCCTCCCTCACACACACACTCTATCTCATACACTGTACCTCTCTTACATGCACTCTCACACATACACACGCTCTCTCTCCCCCTCATACACACATGCACTCTCTCTCCCACACATACACACATACTCTCTCTCTCATACATAGACACATGCGCCCTCTCTCACAAACACATACATAGACATATACACTGTCTCTCTTTCTGTCTCTCTCTCTCACGCACACGCTCTCTTTCTCATAAACACTCATACACACTCTGTCTCTGTCTCTCTCACGAACACACACACTCTCCCCCTACCTCATACACACACTATCTCTCACACACACACACTCTCTCTACCCTCTCATATGCACTCACACAAACACTCTCTCTCCCTCACACACACACTCTCTCTCTCCCACATACACACACACACTCTCTCCAACACACACACACTCTCTCTCACACATAAACACATGCCCCCTCTCGCACACACACACTCTCTCTCTCTATCTCTTTCTCTCTCTCATACATACACAAACACTAATTCTTTCTCACATGCAGAGATACACACACACTAATTCTCTATCACATGCAGAGATACACACTCCTCTCTCAATCACATGCAGAGATACACACACACACTCTCTCTCTCACATGCAGAAATACACAAACTCTCTCTCTCTCTCACATGCAGAGATACACAAACTCTCTCTCTCTCACATGCAGAGATACACACACTAATTCTCACACATGCAGAGATACACACACACTAATTCTCTCTCTCTCACATGTAGAGATACAGATACACACTCTCTCACACACACACATGCAGAGATAGATCCACACGCTCTCTCACATACAGATATACACACACACACTAATTCTCTCTCTCTCACATGCAGAGATACAGATACACACTCTCTCTCACATGCAGAGATAGATACAAACTCTCTCTCACATACAGATATACACACACACTAATTCTCTCTCTCTCACATGCAGAGATACACACACTCTCTCTCTCTCTCACATGCAGAGATACATACACTAATTCTCTCTCTCACATGCAGAGATACACACACACACTCTCTCTCTCTCACACACACACACATGCAGAGATACACACACTCTCTTTCTCTCTCACATGCAGAGATACACACACTAATTCTCTCTCTCACATGCAGAGATACACACACACTAATTCTCTCTCTCACATGCAGAGATACACACACACTCTCTCTCTCACATGCAGATATACAAACACATACTAATTCTCTCTCTCACATGCAGAGATACAGATACACACTCTCTCTCACATACAGATATACACACACAAAAATTCTCTCTCTCTCACATGCAGAGATACACACACTCTCTCACTCTCACATGCAGATATACACACACACACTAATTCTCTCTCTCTCACATGCAGAGATACACAAACTCTCTCTCTCTCACATGCAGAGATACACACACTAATTCTCACACATGCAGAGATAGATACACACTCTCTCTCACATACAGATATACACACACACTAATTCTCTCTCTCTCTCACATGCAGAGATACACACACTAATTCTCACACATGCAGAGATACACACACTAATTCTCACACATGCAGAGATAAACACACACACTAATTCTCTTTCTCACATGCAGAGATACACACACACTCTCTCTCTCACATGCAGATATACACACACACACTCTCTCTCACATGCAGAGATACACACACACACTAATTCTCTCTCTCTCACATGCAGAGATAGACACACACTTTCTCTCACATGCAGATATATACACACACACTAATTCTCTCTCTCTCACATGCAGAGATAGATACACACTCTCTCTCACATACAGATATACACACACACTAATTCTCTCTCTCTCACATGTAGAGATACACACACTCTCTCTCTCTCACATGCAGAGATACACACACACTCTCTCTCTCTCACATGCAGAGATACACACACACTCTCTCTCTCTCTCACATGCAGAGATAAACACACACTAATTCTCTCTCTCACATGTAGAGATATACACAAACAGACCAATTCTCTCTCTCTCACACATGCAGAGATAAACACACACACTAATTCTCTCTCTCACACATGCAGAGATAGATACACACTCTCTCTCACATACAGATATACACACACACTAATTCTCTCTCTCTCACATGTAGAGATACACACACTCTCTCTCTCTCACATGCAGAGATACACACACTCTCTCTCTCTCTCACATGCAGATATAAACACACACACTCTCTCTCTCTCACACATGCAGAGATACACACACACACACTCTCTCTCACATGCAGAGATACACACACACACACTCTTTCTCTCTCACATGCAGAGATACACACACACATTCTCTCTCTCAAGTGCAGCGATACACACACACTCTCTCTCACATGCAGAGATACACAGACACAGTTTGTCTCTCTCTCACATGCAGAGATACACACACACATTCTCTCTCTCAAGTGCAGCGATACACACACACTCTCTCTCACATGCAGAGATACACAGACACAGTTTGTCTCTCTCTCACATGCACAGATACACACATATACACTCTCTCTCTCTCACATGCAGAGATACACACACACTCTCTCTTACATGCAGAGATACACAGACACAGTTTGTCTCTCTCTCACATGCAGAGATACACGCACACATTCTCTCTCTCAAGTGCAGAGATACACACACACTCTCTCTCACATGCAGAGATACACAGACACAGTTTGTCTCTCTCTCACATGCAGAGATACACGCACACATTCTCTCAAGTGCAGAGATACACACACACTCTCTCTCACATGCAGAGATACACAGACACAGTTTGTCTCTCTCTCACATGCAGAGATACACACATATACTCTCTCACTCTCACACATGCAGAGATACACACACACACTAATTCTCTCTCTCTCACATGCAGAGATAGATATACACTCTCTCTCACATGCAGAGATAGATACACACTTTCTCTCACATGCAGAGATAGATAAACACTCTCTCTCACATGCAGAGATACACACACACACTAATTCTCTCTCTCTCACATGCAGAGATAGATATACACTCTCTCTCACATGCAGAGATAGATACACACTTTCTCACACATGCAGAGATACACACACACACTAATTCTCTCTCTCTCATATGCAGAGATACACACACACACTAATTCTCTCTCTCTCACATGCAGATATACACACACACACTAATTCTCTCTCTCTCTCACATGCAGAGATAGATACACACTCTCTCTCACATGCAGAGATACACACACACATTCTCTCTCTCAAGTGCAGAGATACACACACACTCTCTCTCACATGCAGATACACAGACACAGTGTCTCTCTCTCACATGCAGAGATACACACATATACACTCTCTCTCTCTCTCACATGCAGAGATGGATATACACTCTCTCTCACATGCAGAGATAGATACACACTATCTCTCACATGCAGAGATACACACACACACTAATTCTCTCTCTCTCACATGCAGAGATAGATACACACTCTCTCTCACATGCAGAGATAGATACACACTCTCTCTCACATGCAGAGATAGATACACACTTTCTCTCACATGCAGAGATACACACACACACTAATTCTCTCTCTCACATGCAGAAATACACAATCTCTCACATGCAGATATACACACACACACTAATTCTCTCTCTCTCACATGTAGAGATACAGATACACACTCTCTCTCACATGCAGAGATACACACACACACTAATTCTCTCTCTCTCACATGCAGAAATACACAATCTCTCACATGCAGATATAGACACACACACTAATTCTCTCTCTCTCACATGTAGAGATACAGATACACACTCTCTCTCACATGCAGAGATACACACACACTCTCTTTCTCTCTCACATGCAGAGATACACACACTAATTCTCTCTCACATGCAGAGATACACACACACTAATTCTCTCTCTCTCACATGCAGAGATACAGATACACACTCTCTCTCACATGCAGATATACACACACACACTAATACACTCTCTCTCACATGCAGAGATACACACACACACACTCTCTTTCTCTCTCACATGCAGAGATACACACACACATTCTCTCTCTCAAATACAGAAATACACACACACCAATTCTCTCTCTCTCACATGCAGAGATAGATACACACTCTCTCTCACATACAGATATACACACACACACTAATTCTCTCTCTCACACATGTTAAGATACACACACACACTAATTCTCTCTCACATGCAGAGAGACACACACATTCTCTCTCTCACATACAGAGATACACACACTCTCTCTCACATGCAGATAGATATACACTGTCTCTCACATGCAGAGATAGATACACTCTCTCTCTCACATGCAGAGATACACACACTAATTCTCACACATGCAGAGATACACACACACACTAATTCTCTCTCTCTCACATGTAGAGATACAGATACACACTCTCTCTCACATGCAGATATACACACACACACTAATACACTCTCTCTCACATGCAGAGATAGATGCACTCTCTCTCTCACATGCAGAGATACACACACACACTAATTCTCACACATGCAGAGATACACACACACACTAATTCTCTCTCTCTCACATGTAGAGATACAGATACACACTCTCTCTCATATGCAGATATACACACACACACTAATACACTCTCTCTCTCATGCAGAGATACACACTCTCTCTCACATGCAGATACACACACACACACTCTCTTTCTCTCTCACATGCAGAGATACACACTCTCTCACACATGCAGATATACACACACACACTCTCTTTCTCTCTCACATGTAGAGATACACACACACACTAATTCTCTCTCTCTCACATGCAGATATACACACACACACTCATTCTCTCTCTCTCACATGCAGATATACACACACACACTAATTCTCTCTCTCTGACATGCAGAGATACACACTCTCTCTCACATGCAGATATACACACACACACTAATTCTCTCTCTCTCACATGCAGATATACACACACACACTCTCTTTCTCTCTCACATGCAGAGATACACACACACATTCTCTCTCTCAATTGCAGAGATACACACACACTCTCTCTCACATGCAGAGATACACAGACACAGTTTGTCTCTCTCTCACATGCAGAGATACACACATATACACTCTCTCTCTCTCACATGCAGAGATAGATATACACTCTCTCTCACATGCAGAGATAGATACACACTCTCTCTCACATGCAGAGATATACACACACACTAATTCTCTCTCTCTCACATGCAGAGATAGATACACACTCTCTCTCACATGCAGAGGTAGATACACACTCTCTCTCACATGCAGACATAGATACACACTTTCTCTCACATGCAGAGATACACACACACACTAATTCTCTCTCTCTCACATGCAGAAATACACAATCTCTCACATGCAGATATACACACACACACTAATTCTCTCTCTCTCTCACATGCAGAGATACACACACACACTAATTCTCTCTCTCTCACATGCAGAAATACACAATCTCTCACATGCAGATATACACACACACACTAATTCTCTCTCTCTCTCACATGCAGAGATACAGATACACACTAATTCTCTCTCTCTCACATGCAGAGGTACAGATACACACTCTCTCTCACATGCAGATATACACACACACACTAATACACTCTCTCTCACATGCAGAGATACACACTCTCTCTCACATGCAGATATACACACACACACTCTCTTTCTCTCTCACATGCAGAGATACACACTCTCTCTCACATGCAGATATACACACACACACTCTCTTTCTCTCTCACATGCAGAGATACACACTCTCTCTCACATGCAGAGATACACACACACTCTCTTTCTCTCTCACATGCAGAGATACACACACACATTCTCTCTCTCAAGTGCAGAGATACACACACACTCTCTCTCACATGCAGAGATACACAGACACAGTTTGTCTCTCTCTCACATGCAGAGATACACACATATACACTCTCTCTCTCTCTCACATGCAGAGATAGATATACACTCTCTCTCACATGCAGAGATAGATACACACTATCTCTCACATGCAGAGATACACACACACACTAATTCTCTCTCTCTCACATGCAGAGATAGATACACACTCTCTCTCACATGCAGAGATAGATACACACTCTCTCTCACATGCAGAGATAGATACACACTATCTCTCACATGCAGAGATACACACACACACTAATTCTCTCTCTCTCACATGCAGAGATAGATACACACTCTCTCTCACATGCAGAGATAGATACACACTCTCTCTCACATGCAGAGATAGATACACACTCTCTCTCACATGCAGAGATAGATACACACTTTCTCTCACATGCAGAGATACACACACACACTAATTCTCTCTCTCTCACATGCAGAAATACACAATCTCTCACATGCAGATATAGACACACACACTAATTCTCTCTCTCTCACATGTAGAGATACAGATACACACTCTCTCTCACATGCAGAGATACACACACACACTAATTCTCTCTCTCTCACATGCAGAAATACACAATCTCTCACATGCAGATATAGACACACACACTAATTCTCTCTCTCTCACATGTAGAGATACAGATACACACTCTCTCTCACATGCAGAGATACACACACACTCTCTTTCTCTCTCACATGCAGAGATACACACACTAATTCTCTCTCACATGCAGAGATACACACACACTAATTCTCTCTCTCTCACATGCAGAGATACAGATACACACTCTCTCTCACATGCAGATATACACACACACACTAATACACTCTCTCTCACATGCAGAGATACACACACACACTAATTCTCTCTCTCTCACATGCAGAGATACAGATACACACTCTCTCTCACATGCAGATATACACACACACACTAATACACTCTCTCTCACATGCAGAGATACACACACACACTCTCTTTCTCTCTCACATGCAGAGATACACACACACATTCTCTCTCTCAAATACAGAAATACACACACACCAATTCTCTCTCTCTCACATGCAGAGATAGATACACACTCTCTCTCACATACAGATATACACACACACACTAATTCTCTCTCTCACACATGTTAAGATACACACGCACCAATTCTCTCTCTCACATGCAGAGATAGATACACACTCTCTCTCACATGCAGATAGATATACACTGTCTCTCACATGCAGAGATAGATACACTCTCTCTCTCACATGCAGAGATACACACACTAATTCTCACACATGCAGAGATACACACACACACTAATTCTCTCTCTCTCACATGTAGAGATACAGATACACACTCTCTCTCACATGCAGATATACACACACACACTAATACACTCTCTCTCACATGCAGAGATAGATGCACTCTCTCTCTCACATGCAGAAATAG
>JANJGN010000925.1:177500-187500 GCA_026770705.1 Isurus oxyrinchus | reverse complement strand
ACATGCAGAGATAGATACACTCTCTCTCTCACATGCAGAGATACACACACTAATTCTCACACATGCAGACATACACACTCTAATTCTCTCTCTCACATGCAGAGATACAAACACACACTCTCTCTCACATGCAGAGATACACACACACACTAATTCTCTCTCTCACATGCAGAGATACAAACACACACTCTCTCTCACATGCAGATAGATACACACTCTCTCTCACATGCAGAGATAGATACACTCTCTCTCTCACATGCAGAGATACACACACACTCTCTCTCTCTCTCTCTCACACACATACAGAGATACACACACACACACTCTTTCTCTCTCACATGCAGAGATACACACACACATTCTCTCTCTCAAGTGCAGAGATACACACACACTCTCTCTCACATGCAGAGATACACAGACACAGTTTGTCTCTCTCTCACATGCAGAGATACACACACACTAATTCTCTCTCTCACATGCAGAGATACACACACTAATTCTCTCTCACATACAGATATACACACACACTAATTCTCTCTCTCTCACATGTAGAGATACAGATACACACTCTCTCTCACATGCAGATATACACACACTAATTCTCTCTCTCTCACATGCAGAGATACAGGTACACACTCTCTCTCACATGTAGATATACACACACACTAATTCTCTCTCTCTCACATGCAGAGATAGACACACACTCTCTCTCACATGCAGAGATACACACACACACTCTCTTTCTCTCTCACATGCAGAGATACACACACACACATTCTCTCTCTCACATACAGAGATACACACACACCAATTCTCTCTCTCTCACATGCAGAGATAGATGCACACTCTCTCTCACATGCAGATACACACACACACTAATTCTCTCTCTCACATGCAGAGATACACACACTCTCTCTCACATGCAGAGATACACACACACACTCTCTCTCACATGCAGAGATACACACACACACTCTCTCTCTCTCTCACATGCAGAGATACACACACACACTCTCTCTCACATGCAGAGATACACACACACACTCTCTTTCTCTCTCACATGCAGAGATACACACACACCAATTCTCTCTCACATGCAGAGATACACACACACCAATTGTTTCTCTCTCACATGTAGAGATACAGATACACACTCTCTCTCACATGTAGATATACACACACACACTCTCTCTCTCTCTCACATGCAGAGATAGATACACACTCTCTCTCACATGCAGAGATACACACATACACTAATTCTCTCTCTCTCACATGCAGATATACACACACTCTCTCTCTCTCTCACATGCACAGATACAGATACACACTCTCTCTCACATTCAGATATACACACACTCTCTCTCTCTCTCACATGCACAGATACACACACACATTCTCTCTCTCAAGTGCAGAGATACACACACACTCTCTCTCACATGCAGAGATACACAGACACAGTTTGTCTCTCTCTCACATGCAGAGATACACACATATACTCTCTCACTCTCACACATGCAGAGATACAGATACACACTCTCTCTCACATGCAGATATACACACACTCTCACTCTCTCACATGCAGATATACACACACTAATACTCTCTCTCTCACATGCAGAGATACAGATTCACACTCTGTCTCACATGCAGAGATACACACTCTCTTTCTCTCTCACACACACATGCAGAGATACACACACACACTCTCTCTCTCTCTCACATGCAGAGATAGATACACACTCTCTCTCACATGCAGAGATACACACATACACTAATTCTCTCTCTCTCACATGCAGATATACACACACTCTCTCTCTCTCTCACATGCACAGATACAGATACACACTCTCTCTCACATTCAGATATACACACACTCTCTCTCTCTCTCACATGCACAGATACACACACACATTCTCTCTCTCAAGTGCAGAGATACACACACACTCTCTCTCACATGCAGAGATACACAGACACAGTTTGTCTCTCTCTCACATGCAGAGATACACACATATACTCTCTCACTCTCACACATGCAGAGATACAGATACACACTCTCTCTCACATGCAGATATACACACACTCTCACTCTCTCACATGCAGATATACACACACTAATACTCTCTCTCTCACATGCAGAGATACAGATTCACACTCTGTCTCACATGCAGAGATACACACTCTCTTTCTCTCTCACACACACATGCAGAGATACACACACACTCTCTCTCTCTCTCTCTCACACACATACAGAGATACACACAGACACACTCTTTCTCTCTCACATGCAGAGATACACACACACATTCTCTCTCTCAAGTGCAGAGATACACACACACTCTCTCTCACATGCAGAGATACACAGACACAGTTTGTCTCTCTCTCACATGCAGAGATACACACATATACACTCTCTCTCTCTCACATGCAGAGATACACAGACACAGTTTGTCTCTCTCTCACATGCAGAGATACACACATATACACTCTCTCTCTCTCACATGCAGAGATAGATATACACTCTCTCTCACATGCAGAAATACACAATCTCTCACATGCAGATATACACACACACACTAATTCTCTCTCTCTCTCACATGCAGAGATACACACACACACTAATTCTCTCTCTCTCACATGCAGAGGTACAGATACACACTCTCTCTCACATGCAGATATACACACACACACTAATACACTCTCTCTCACATGCAGAGATACACACTCTATCTCACATGCAGATATACCCACACAATCTCTTTCTCTCTCACATGCAGAGATACACACTCTCTCTCACATGCAGAGATACACACACACTCTCTTTCTCTCTCACATGCAGAGATACACACACACATTCTCTCTCTCAAGTGCAGAGATACACACACACTCTCTCTCACATGCAGAGATACACAGACACAGTTTGTCTCTCTCTCACATGCAGAGATACACACATATACACTCTCTCTCTCTCTCTCACATGCAGAGATAGATATACACTCTCTCTCACATGCAGAGATAGATACACACTATCTCTCACATGCAGAGATACACACACACACTAATTCTCTCTCTCTCACATGCAGAGATAGATACACACTCTCTCTCACATGCAGAGATAGATACACACTTTCTCTCACATGCAGAGATACACACACACACTAATTCTCTCTCTCTCACATGCAGAAATACACAATCTCTCACATGCAGATATAGACACACACACTAATTCTCTCTCTCTCACATGTAGAGATACAGATACACACTCTCTCTCACATGCAGAGATACACACACACTCTCTTTCTCTCTCACATGCAGAGATACACACACACACTAATTCTCTCTCACATGCAGAGATACACACACACTAATTCTCTCTCTCTCACATGCAGAGATACAGATACACACTCTCTCTCACATGCAGATATACACACACACACTAATACACTCTCTCTCACATGCAGAGATACACACACACACACTCTCTTTCTCTCTCACATGCAGAGATACACACACACATTCTCTCTCTCAAATACAGAAATACACACACACCAATTCTCTCTCTCTCACATGCAGAGATAGATACACACTCTCTCTCACATACAGATATACACACACACACTAATTCTCTCTCTCACACATGTTAAGATACACACACACACTAATTCTCTCTCACATGCAGAGAGACACACACATTCTCTCTCTCACATACAGAGATACACACACACCAAATCTCTCTCTCACATGCAGAGATAGATACACACTCTCTCTCACATGCAGATAGATATACACTGTCTCTCACATGCAGAGATAGATACACTCTCTCTCTCTCACATGCAGAGATACACACACTAATTCTCACACATGCAGAGATACACACACTAATTCTCACACATGCAGAGATACACACACACACTAATTCTCTCTCTCTCACATGTAGAGATACAGATACACACTCTCTCTCACATGCAGATATACACACACACACTAATACACTCTCTCTCACATGCAGAGATAGATGCACTCTCTCTCTCACATGCAGAGATACACACACACACTAATTCTCACACATGCAGAGATACACACACACACTAATTCTCTCTCTCTCACATGTAGAGATACAGATACACACTCTCTCTCATATGCAGATATACACACACACACTAATACACTCTCTCTCACATGCAGAGATACAGATACACACTCTCTCTCACATGCAGATACACACACACACACTCTCTTTCTCTCTCACATGCAGAGATACACACACACACTAATACACTGTCTCTCACATGCAGAGATACGCACTCTCTCACACATGCAGATATACACACACACACTCTCTTTCTCTCTCACATGTAGAGATACACACACACACTAATTCTCTCTCTCTCACATGCAGATATACACACACACACTCATTCTCTCTCTCTCACATGCAGATATACACACACACACTAATTCTCTCTCTCTGACATGCAGATATACACACACACACTAATTCTCTCTCTCTCACATGCAGAGATACACACTCTCTCTCACATGCAGATATACACACACACACTCTCTTTCTCTCTCACATGCAGAGATACACACACACATTCTCTCTCTCAAGTGCAGAGATACACACACTCTCTTTCTCTCTCACATGCAGAGATACACAGACACAGTTTGTCTCTCTCTCACATGCAGAGATACACACATATACACTCTCTCTCTCTCACATGCAGAGATAGATATACACTCTCTCTCACATGCAGAGATAGATACACACTCTCTCTCACATGCAGAGATACACACACACACTAATTCTCTCTCTCTCACATGCAGAGATAGATACACACTCTCTCTCACATGCAGAGATAGATATACACTCTCTCTCACATGCAGAGATAGATACACACTCTCTCTCACATACAGATATACACACACACACTAATTCTCTCTCTCTCACATGTTAAGATACACACACACTAATTCTCTCTCACATACAGAGATACACACACACCAATTCTCTCTCTCACATGCAGAGATAGATACACACTCTCTCTCACATGCAGATAGATACACACTCTCTCTCACATGCAGAGATAGATACACTCTCTCTCTCACATGCAGAGATACACACACTAATTCTCACACATGCAGAGATACACACACACTAATTCTCTCTCTCACATGCAGAGATACAAACACACACTCTCTCTCACATGCAGAGATACACACACACACTAATTCTCTCTCTCACATGCAGAGATACAAACACACACTCTCTCTCACATGCAGATAGATACACACTCTCTCTCACATGCAGAGATACACACACTAATTCTCTCACATGCAGAGATACACACACACTAATTCTCTCTCTCACATGCAGAGATACACACACTAATTCTCTCTCACATACAGATATACACACACACTAATTCTCTCTCTCTCACATGTAGAGATACAGATACACACTCTCTCTCACATGCAGATATACACACACACACTAATTCTCTCTCTCTCACATACAGATATACACACACACTAATTCTCTCTCTCTCACATGCAGAGATACAGATACACACTCTCTCTCACATGTAGATATACACATACACTAATTCTCTCTCTCTCACATGCAGAGATAGACACACACTCTCTCTCACATGCAGAGATACACACACACACTCTCTTTCTCTCTCACATGCAGAGATACACACACACACATTCTCTCTCTCACATACAGAGATACACACACACCAATTCTCTCTCTCTCACATGCAGAGATAGATACACACTCTCTCTCACATGCAGATACACACACACACTAATTCTCTCTCTCACATGCAGAGATACACACACTCTCTCTCACATGCAGAGATACACACACACACTCTCTCTCTCTCACATGCAGAGATACACACACACACTCTCTCTCACATGCAGAGATACACACACACACTCTCTCTCTCTCTCACATGCAGAGATACACACACACACTCTCTCTCACATGCAGAGATACACACACACACTCTCTTTCTCTCTCACATGCAGAGATACACACACACCAATTCTCTCTCACATGCAGAGATACACACACACCAATTGTTTCTCTCTCACATGTAGAGATACAGATACACACTCTCTCTCACATGCAGAGATACACACATACACTAATTCTCTCTCTCTCACATGCAGATATACACACACTCTCTCTCTCTCTCACATGCACAGATACAGATACACACTCTCTCTCACATTCAGATATACACACACTCTCTCTCTCTCTCACATGCACAGATACACACACACATTCTCTCTCTCAAGTGCAGAGATACACACACACTCTCTCTCACATGCAGAGATACACAGACACAGTTTGTCTCTCTCTCACATGCAGAGATACACACATATACTCTCTCACTCTCACACATGCAGAGATACAGATACACACTCTCTCTCACATGCAGATATACACACACTCTCACTCTCTCACATGCAGATATACACACACTAATACTCTCTCTCTCACATGCAGAGATACAGATTCACACTCTGTCTCACATGCAGAGATACACACTCTCTTTCTCTCTCACACACACATGCAGAGATACACACACACTCTCTCTCTCTCTCTCTCACACACATACAGAAATACACACACACACACTCTTTCTCTCTCACATGCAGAGATACACACACACATTCTCTCTCTCAAGTGCAGAGATACACACACACTCTCTCTCACATGCAGAGATACACAGACACAGTTTGTCTCTCTCTCACATGCAGAGATACACACATATACACTCTCTCTCTCTCACATGCAGAGATAGATATACACTCTCTCTCACATGCAGAAATACACAATCTCTCACATGCAGATATACACACACACACTAATTCTCTCTCTCTCTCACATGCAGAGATACACACACACACTAATTCTCTCTCTCTCACATGCAGAGGTACAGATACACACTCTCTCTCACATGCAGATATACACACACACACTAATACACTCTCTCTCACATGCAGAGATACACACTCTCTCTCACATGCAGATATACACACACACACTCTCTTTCTCTCTCACATGCAGAGATACACACTCTCTCTCACATGCAGAGATACACACACACACTCTCTCTCTCTCTCACATGCAGAGATACACACACACACTCTCTCTCTCTCACATGCAGAGATACACACACACTCTCTCTCACATGCAGATATACACACACACACTCTCTTTCTCTCTCTCATGCAGAGATACACACACACATTCTCTCTCTCAAGTGCAGAGATACACACACACTCTCTCTCACATGCAGAGATACACAGACACAGTTTGTCTCTCTCTCACATGCAGAGATACACACATATACACTCTCTCTCTCTCTCTCACATGCAGAGATAGATATACACTCTCTCTCACATGCAGAGATAGATACACACTATCTCTCACATGCAGAGATACACACACACACTAATTCTCTCTCTCTCACATGCAGAGATAGATACACACTCTCTCTCACATGCAGAGATGGATATACACTCTCTCTCACATGCAGAGATAGATACACACTTTCTCTCACATGCAGAGATACACACACACACTAATTCTCTCTCTCACATGCAGAAATACACAATCTCTCACATGCAGATATAGACACACACACTAATTCTCTCTCTCTCACTTGCAGAGATACACACACACACTAATTCTCTCTCTCTCACATGCAGAAATACACAATCTCTCACATGCAGATATAGACACACACACTAATTCTCTCTCTCTCACATGTAGAGATACAGATACACACTCTCTCTCACATGCAGAGATACACACACACTCTCTTTCTCTCTCACATGCAGAGATACACACACTAATTCTCTCTCACATGCAGAGATACACACACACTAATTCTCTCTCTCTCACATGCAGAGATACAGATACACACTCTCTCTCACATGCAGAGATACACACACACACACTCTCTTTCTCTCTCACATGCAGAGATACACACACACATTCTCTCTCTCAAATACAGAAATACACACACACCAATTCTCTCTCTCTCACATGCAGAGATAGATACACACTCTCTCTCACATACAGATATACACACACACACTAATTCTCTCTCTCACACATGTTAAGATACACACACACACTAATTCTCTCTCACATGCAGAGAGACACACACATTCTCTCTCTCACATACAGAGATACACACACACCAATTCTCTCTCTCACATGCAGAGATAGATACACACTCTCTCTCACATGCAGATAGATATACACTGTCTCTCACATGCAGAGATAGATACACTCTCTCTCTCACATGCAGAGATACACACACTAATTCTCACACATGCAGAGATACACACACACACTAATTCTCTCTCTCTCACATGTAGAGATACAGATACACACTCTCTCTCACATGCAGATATACACACACACACTAATACACTCTCTCTCACATGCAGAGATAGATGCACTCTCTCTCTCACATGCAGAGATACACACACACACTAATTCTCACACATGCAGAGATACACACACACACTAATTCTCTCTCTCTCACATGTAGAGATACAGATACACACTCTCTCTCACATGCAGATATACACACACACACTAATACACTCTCTCTCACATGCAGAGATAGATGCACTCTCTCTCTCACATGCAGAGATACACACACACACTAATTCTCACACATGCAGAGATACACACACACACTAATTCTCACACATGCAGAAATACACAATCTCTCACGTGCAGATATACACACACACACTAATTCTCTCTCTCTCACATGCAGAGATACAGATACACACTCTCTCTCATATGCAGATATACACACACACACTAATACACTCTCTCTCACATGCAGAGATACAGATACACACTCTCTCTCACATGCAGATATACACACACACACTAATTCTCTCTCTCTCACATGCAGATATACACACACACACTCATTCTCTCTCTCTCACATACAGATATACACACACACTAATTCTCTCTCTCTCACATGTAGAGATACAGATACACACTCTCTCTCACATGCAGATACACACACACACACTCTCTTTCTCTCTCACATGCAGAGATACGCACTCTCTCACACATGCAGATATACACACACACACTAATACACTCTCTCTCACATGCAGAGATACACACACACAATCTCTTTCTCTCTCACATGCAGAGATACACACACACATTCTCTCTCTCAAGTGCAGAGATACACACACTCTCTTTCTCTCTCACATGCAGAGATACACAGACACAGTTTGTCTCTCTCTCACATGCAGAGATACACACATATACACTCTCTCTCTCTCACATGCAGAGATAGATATACACTCTCTCTCACATGCAGAGATAGATACACACTCTCTCTCACATGCAGAGATACACACACACACTAATTCTCTCTCTCTCACATGCAGAGATAGATACACACTCTCTCTCACATGCAGAGATAGATATACACTCTCTCTCACATGCAGAGATAGATACACACTCTCTCTCACATACAGATATACACACACACACTAATTCTCTCTCTCTCACATGTTAAGATACACACACACTAATTCTCTCTCACATACAGAGATACACACACACCAATTCTCTCTCTCACATGCAGAGATAGATACACACTCTCTCTCACATGCAGATAGATACACACTCTCTCTCACATGCAGAGATAGATACACTCTCTCTCTCACATGCAGAGATACACACACTAATTCTCACACATGCAGAGATACACACACACTAATTCTCTCTCTCACATGCAGAGATACAAACACACACTCTCTCTCACATGCAGAGATACACACACACACTAATTCTCTCTCTCACATGCAGAGATACAAACACACACTCTCTCTCACATGCAGATAGATACACACTCTCTCTCACATGCAGAGATACACACACTAATTCTCTCACATGCAGAGATACACACACTAATTCTCTCTCACATAC
>JANJGN010000925.1:170000-172500 GCA_026770705.1 Isurus oxyrinchus | reverse complement strand
ATGCAGAGAAACACACACACTCTCTCTCTCTCACACACACACATGCAGAGATACACACACACACACTCTCTCTCTCTCACATGCAGAGATACACACACACAGTCTCTCTCTCTCTCACACACACACACACACATGCAGAGGTACACACACACACTCTCTCTCACACACACACACACATACACTCTCTCTCTCTCACATGCAGAGATACACACACACTCTCTCTCTCTCTCTCATACACACATACAGAGATACGCACACACTCTCTCTCTCTCTTACACTCATACAGAGATACACACACACACACTCTCTCTCTCTCACACACACACAGGCCGAGATACACACAGGCTCTCTCTCTCTCTCACACACACACATGCAGAGATACACACACACACTCTCTTTCTCACACACACACACATGCAGAGATACACACACTCTCTCTCACACACACATGCAGAGATACACACACAAACTGTCTCTCTCTCTCTCACATGCAGAGCTACACACACACACTCTCTCTCTCTCACACACACATGCAGAGATACACACACACACTCTCTCTCTCTCACACACACACACTTGCAGAGATACACACACACTCTCTCTCTCACATGCAGAGATACACAAGCTCACTCTCTCTCTCACACACACACATGCAGAGATATACGCACACACTCTCTCTCTCTCACACACACACACACTTGCAGAGATACACACACACTTACTCTCTCACATGCAGAGATACACACACACTCTCTCTCTCTCTCACACACACATGCAGAGATACACACACAATCTCTCTCTCTCACACACACACATGCAGAGATACACACACTCTCTCTCTCTCTCTCACACACACACATGCAGAGATACACACACACTCTCTCTCTCTCACATGCAGAGATACACACACACACACTCTCTCTCTCACACACACACATACAGAAACACACACTCTCTCTCTCTCTCACACACACATGCAGAGATACACACACAATCTCTCTCTCTCACACACACACATGCAGAGATACACACACTCTCTCTCTCTCTCTCACACACACACCGGCCGAGATACACACACTCTCTCACACACACACATGCAGAGATACACACACACTCTCTCTCTCACACACACACCGGCCGAGATACACACACTCTCTCACACACACACATGCAGAGATACACACACACACTCTCTCTCTCACACACACACACACATTCAGAGATACACACACACTCTCTCTCTCTCTCACACACACACACATGCAGAGATACACAGTCTCTCTCTCTCTCACACACACACATTCAGAGATACACACACACACACTCTCTCTCTCTCACACAAACACATTCAGAGATACACACACACACTCCCTCTCTCACACACACACACACACTTGCAGAGATACACACACACTCTCTCACATGCAGAGATACACACGCTCACTCTCTCTCTCACACACACACATGCAGAGATATACGCACACTCTCTCTCTCTCTCTCACACACACATGCAGAGATACACACACACATACTCTCTCTCTCTCACACACACACATGCAGAGATACACACACACTCTCTCGCTCTCTCTCACACACACACACATGCAGAGATACACACACTCTCTCTCTCTCTCACACGCACATACAGAGATACAGTCTCTCTCTCTCTCTCTCACGCACACACAGATGCAGAGGTACACACACTCAGACTCTTTCTCTCTCTCTCTCTCTCACATGCAGAGATACACACACACACTCTCTCTCTCAAATGCAGAGATACACACACACACTCTCTCTCTCACACACACACACATACAGAAATACACACACTCTTTCTCTCTCCCTCTCACACATGCAGAGATACACACACACACACTCTCTCTCTCACACAAACACACATGCAGAGATACACACACACACTCTCTCTCTCGCACACACACACATGCAGAGATACACACACAGACTCTCTCTCTCACACACACAGGCCGAGATACACACACTCTCTCTCTCTCTCACACACACACATGCAGAGATACACACACACTCTCTCTCTCTCACACACACACATGCAGAGATACACACACACTCTCTCTCTCTCACACACACACATGCAGAGATACACACACACTCTCTCACACACACACACATGCAGAGATACACACAGACTCTCTCTCTCTCACACACACACATGCAGAGATACACACACTCTCTCTCTCTCTCTCACATGCAGAGATACACTCTCTCTCTCTCATACACACATACACACACACTCTCTCTCTCTCTCTCTCTCACATACAGAGATACACACACACACTCTCTCTCTCTCTCACACACACACATGCAGAGATACACACACACTCTCTCGCTCTCTCTCACACACACACACGTGCAGAGATACACACGCTCTCTCTCTCTCACACGCACACACATACAGAGATACACACACACACACTCTCTCTCTCACATGCAGAGATACACACACACACTCTCTCTCACACAC
>JANJGN010000925.1:130000-135000 GCA_026770705.1 Isurus oxyrinchus | reverse complement strand
ACACACACATACAGAGATACACACACACACACTCTCTCACACACACACATACAGAGATACACACACACACATACTCTCTCTCTCACACACACACACATACAGAGATACACACACACACTCTCTCACACACACATACAGAGATACACACACACACACTCTCTCTCACACACACATACAGAGATACACACACACACTCTCTCTCTCTCTTCACACACACGTATAGAGATACACACATACTCTCTCTCTCTCTCACACACACATACAGAGATACATACACACACTCTCTCTCTCTCACACACACAAACAGAGATACACACACACACATACTCTCTCTCTCATACACACACACACATACAGAGATACACACACATACTCTCTCACACACACATACAGAGATACACACACACACACTCTCTCTCACACACACACACACATGCAGAGGTACACACATACACTCTCTCTCTCTCTCACACATGCAGAGATACATACACACTCTCTCTCTCTCACACACACACACATACAGAGATACACACACACACATACTCTCTCTCTCACACACACACATACAGAGATACACACACACACATACTCTCTCTCTCACACACACACACATACAGAGATACACACACACACTCTCTCACACACACATACAGAGATACACACACACACACTCTCTCTCACACACACATACAGAGATACACACACACACATACTCTCTCTCTCACACACACACACATACAGAGATACACACACACACTCTCTCACACACACATACAGAGATACACACACACACACTCTCTCACACACACACATACAGAGATACACACACACACATACTCTCTCTCTCACACACACACACATACAGAGATACACACACACACTCTCTCACACACACATACAGAGATACACACACACACTCTCTCTCTCTCTTCACACACACGTACAGAGATACACACATACTCTCTCTCTCTCTTCACACACACATACAGAGATACATACACACACTCTCTCTCTCTCACACACACATACAGAGATACACACACACACATACTCTCTCTCTCATACACACACACACATACAGAGATACACACACATACTCTCTCACACACACATACAGAGATACACACACACACACTCTCTCTCACACACACATACAGAGATACGCACACACACACACTCTCTCTCTCTCTCTTCACACTCACATATAGTGATACACACACACACACTCTCTCTCTCACACACACACACATACAGAGATACACACACACACTCTCTCTCTCTCTCACACACACACATGCAGAGATACACACACACTCTCTCTCTCTCTCTCACACACACACATGCAGAGATACACACACACTCTCTCTCTCTCTCTCACACACACACATGCAGAGATACACACACACACTCTCTCTCTCTCTCACACACACACACATACAGAGATACACACACACACACTCTCTCTCTCACACACACACACATACAGAGATACACACACACACTCTCTCTCTCTCTCACACACACACATGTAGAGATACACACACACTCTCTCTCTCTCACACACACACACACACATGCAGAGATACACACACTCTCTCTCTCTCTCACTCACACACATGTAGAGATACACACACACTCTCTCTCTCTCTCTCTCTCATACACACACACACACACACACGCACACACTCTCTCTCTCTCTCTCTGTCATACACAAACACACACACACAATCACAAGTGCCGCACTCTGGCCTCAGCAGTACTCGGGAACTCGAAATCAAGTTCTGCCGAAAGGTCATGAGGACTCGAAACGTCAACTCTTTTCTTCTCCGCCGATGCTGCCAGCCCTGCTGAGTTTTTCCAGGTAATTCTGTTTTTGTTTTTGACACAGAATTGGGTCCTGGATAAGTTCAGATTGGAGAGTAGGGCCGGGAAATAGAGGAGGTGGAACGAGAGTCAGGAGATGGGAGAAGGAGCAAAGGACATGGGGCGGAGGAGAGGTGGGGAGAGGGTTGAAAGAGAAGGAGTAGGAGAAGGGTGAGGAAACATGTCAGGGAGAAAGCAAAGGGGGGTGTGTGTGGTTCAGTACTGACCCTCCGACAGTGCAGCACTCCCTCAGTACTGACCCTCCGACAGTGCAGCACTCCCTCAGTACTGACCCTCTGACAGTGCAGCACTCCCTCAGTACTGACCCTCCGACAGTGCAGCACTCCCTCAGTACTGACCCTCCGACAGTGCAGCACTCCCTCAGTACTGACGCTCCGACAGTGCAGCACTCGCTCAGTACTGACCCTCCAACAGTGCAGCACTCCCTCAGTACTGACCCTCTGACAGTGCAGCACTCCCTCAGTACTGACCCTCTGACAGTGCAGCACTCCCTCAGTACTGACACTCCGACAGTGCAGCACTCCCTCAGTACTGACCCTCCGACAGTGTGGCACTCCCTCAGTACTGACACACCGAGAGTGCAGCACTCCCTCAGTACTGACACTCCGACAGTGCAGCTCTCCCTCAGTACTGACTCTCCCACAGTGCAGCACTCCCTCAGTACTGACACTCAGACAGTGCAGCACTCCCTCAGTACTGACCCTCCGACAGTGCAGCACTCCCTCAGTACTGACATTCTGACAGTGCAGCACTCACGCAGTACTGACACTCAGACAGTGCAGCACTCCCTCAGTACTGACACACAGACAGTGCGGCACTCCCTCAATACTGACCCTCCGACAGTGCAGCACTCCCTCAGTACTGACACTCCAACAGTGCGGCTCTCCCTCAGTACTGACCTTCTGACAGTGCAGCACTCCCTCAGTATTGTCACTCCGACAGTGCAGCACTCCCTCAGTACTGACCCACCGACAGTGCAGCACTCCCTCAGTACTGACCCTCTGACAGTGCAGCATTCCCTCAGTACTGACCCTCCAACAGTGCAACGCACCCTCACTACTGTCTCTCCAACAGTGCAACGCACCCTCACTACCGACTCTCCAATAGTGCAGCACTCCCTCCATAATGACCCTCTGACAGTGCAGCATTCCCTCAGTACTGACCCTCCGACAGTGCGGCACTCACTCAGTACTGACCCTCCGACACTGCAGCACTCCGTCAGTACTGACCCTCTGGCAGTGCATCGCTCCTTCTGTACTGACCCTCTGAAATAGTGGCGCACCCTCAGTACTGACCCTCCGACAGTGTAATGCTCCCTCAGTACTAACCCTCTGACAGTGCAGCACTCCCTCAGTACTAACCCTCTGACAGTGCAGCACTCCATCAGTACTGACCATTAACAATGCAGCACTCCCTCAGTACTGACCCTCCAACAGTGCAATGCTTCCTCAGTACTGAGCCTCAGACAGCGCAGCACTCCAACAGTACTGACCCTCCGACAATGCAGCATTCCCTCATTACTGACCCTCCATAGGACTGGCATTCACTCAGTTCTGACCCTCCAACAGTGCAGCACTCCCTCAGTACTGACCCTCCGACAGTGTTTCACTCCCTATGTACTGACCCTCCGAAAGAGCGCCACTCCCTCAGTACTGACCCTCCGACAGTGCAGCACTCCCTCAGTACTGACTCTCCGACAGTGCAGCACTCCCTCAGTACTGACCCTCCGACAGTGCAGCACTCCCTCAGTACTGACTCTCCGACAGTGCAGCACTCCCTCAGTACTGACCCTCCGACAGTGCAGCACTCCCTCAGTACTGACCCTCCGACAGTGCAGCACTCCCTCAGTACTGACCCTCCGACAGTGCAGCACTGCCTCAGTACTGACTCTCCGACAGTGCAGCACTCCCTCAGCACTGACAACCAGTGCAGTCCTACTGTGGACTTATTCATTGGTGGTGTGTTTCACGGGATCGGTCTTTCTGTTTCTGATGTTGAAATGTATTCCCCATGGGTTGGGCTAGGTCAAACCCTCTCACTGGAGGTTCAACTATCTCTACAATTCCCATTCACAATCCATCCACCATTCTGTACTAGCTTCTGGTCCACCCACTATTTAATTATTATCTTATTTCATTCCTCCCATGGCTTCTCAGAATGGCCTACCCTGTGGGGTGAACGGGAAGGGGTTTGGGTCCATTGGGATTGTGTACAATGGGAGTGAACGGGAAGGGGTTTGGGTCCATTGGGATTGTGGACAGTGGGAGTGAATGGGAAGGGGTTTGGGTCCATTGGGATTGTGGACAGTGGGAGTGAATGGGAAGGGGTTTGGGTCCATTGGGATTGGGACAGTGGGAGTGAATGGGAAGGGGTTTGGGTCCATTGGGATTGTGGACAGTGGGAGTGAACGGGAAGGGGTTTGGGTCCATTGGGATTGTGCACAGTGGGAGTGAACGGGAAGGGGTTTGGGTCCATTGGGATTGTGGACAGTGGGAGTGAACGGGAAGGGGTTTGGGTCCATTGGGATTGTGGACAGTGGGAGTGAATGGGAAGGGGTTTGGGTCCATTGGGATTGTGGACAGTGGGAGTGAATGGGAAGGGGTTTGGGTCCATTGGGATGGTGGACAGTGGGAGTGAATGGGAAGGGGTTTGGGTCCATTGGGATTGTGGACAGTGGGAGAGAATGGGAAGGGGTTTGGGTCCATTGGGATTGTGGACAGTGGGAGTGAATGGGAAGGGGTTTGGGTCCATTGGGATTGTGGACAGTGGGAGTGAATGGGAAGGGGTTTGGGTCCATTGGGATTGTGGACAGTGGGAGTGAATGGGAAGGGGTTTGGGTCCATTGGGATTGTGGACAGTGGGAGTGAATGGGAAGGGGTTTGGGTCCATTGGGATTGTGGACAGTGGGAGTGAATGGGAAGGGGTTTGGGTCCATTGGGATTGTGGACAGTGGGAGTGAATGGGAAGGGGTTTGGGTCCATTGGGATTGTGGACAGTGGGAGTGAACGGGAAGGGGTTTGGGTCCATTGGGATTGTGGACAGTGGGAGTGAATGGGAAG
This sequence comes from Isurus oxyrinchus, assembly GCA_026770705.1. Lineage (NCBI taxonomy): Eukaryota > Metazoa > Chordata > Chondrichthyes > Lamniformes > Lamnidae > Isurus > Isurus oxyrinchus. The sequence goes on along the minus strand of JANJGN010000925.1, from coordinate 130,057 downwards.
GGGTTTGGGTCCATTGGGATTGTGGACAATGGGAGTGAATGGGAAGGGGTTTGGGTC
>JANJGN010000925.1:0-125000 GCA_026770705.1 Isurus oxyrinchus | reverse complement strand
CCCAACACCTCCCCACCCCTGGCCTGGCTGCTCTTTCCTCTGGTTCTGCCCCTCAACCCTACAGACCGACCGCGCCTCCGCCCCCCGCCTAACGTGGGGGGCACAGGCTGGGCTGGGGGGGGGTGGGGTTGGAGGGGGGAGGTGCTGACGATACCCCACACCAGGGGCCCACGGGCTCTAGGTCAGGGTGCAGCCAGCACAGCAAGTTCTGTCGGCGGTCACTGTCTGCTTGCCTCATGTCCTTCTATTTTTAGCTGCGACGCCTGAGCCCTGGTCTTGTATTCCTTAATATGGGTTGATAACCTTCTCCTGTCCAGTCACTTTCTTGGAGGCAGGACCAGACGTCTGACTGAGGCATTTACCGGTGGCACATCGGAGTGACTGACTTCATTCCTTGGGCATTCTGTGGACCATCCGCCTCCCTCTTGCCAGGGAGACCACCCCCAACACCCCCCCCCCACCCCACCTCCCACCCCACCACCACCAGCCCAGCAGCTCAGACCTGCCACTTGAAGATCTCCCCTCCTTAAACGCCGGGGGATCTGCTGCCTTCCACTCAGACCTCCCCTCCGGGCCCCTCTCTCTCTCTCTCTCTCTCTGGCTCCCGCTCTCTCTCCCCCAGCTCCACCCGCTCTCCCGTGACATTGCCCTCCCACCCCCCCCACCCACAACTCTTCGTAGGCTGCTGAGACTCCGAGGCGACATGAGGTACTTCTGGCTTACTCTGGCCGCCGTGACTCTGGCCCTCGGCTGGGCGGAGGAAGGGATCGACATCCCAGAGTACGACGGCGTGGACCGCGTCCTGCACCTCTCCTCGAAGAACTACAAGCACGTGCTCAAGAAGTTCGACATCCTGTGCCTCTATTACCATGAGCCCATCGAGGATAACAAGGTCTCGCAGAAACAGTTCGAGTGGGAGGAACTCACCCTCGAGGTAAGCCAGCGCCCACTGGTCCGCAACCCCCCCCCCGCCGCGTTCCCCACCTCTCCCCCCCCACCCCGGCTAGACGTGTTTCCCGCTCTTCTACAGCCAGCGCGCCGACGAATTCGGACAGGGTTGCACACACAGACAAGAAAGGATGGTTTGCTTGGGTTAAGGGTTAAAAGGAATATGTAGGAATTGACCAGTGTTCAAAGGCGCAGGGGTTGCGAGAGCTCCAGAGGGGGTGGGGGTCGAAGAATGGCTGTGACTTGGGCAGAGAGAGATATGCAGCAAGGCTTCGGTGTCTGTGTGTCTGTGTGTGTATCTGTGTGTGTGTGGGTGTGTGTGTGTCTCTCTGTCGGTGTGTGTGTGTGTCTGTGTGTGTCTCTGTCCATGTGTGTGTCTGTAATTGTCTGTGTGTGTGTGTGTGTGTCTCTGTCCATGTGTGTGTGTGTGTGTGTCTGTGTGTGTTTGTATGTGTCTGTGTCCGTGTGACTGTGTGTGTGTGTCTGCGTGTGTCTGTATGTGTCTGTATCTGTGTGTGTGTGTGTGTGTCTGTAATTGTCTGTGTGTCTGTGTGTGTGTGTGTCTCTGTCCATGTGTGTGTGTGTGTGTGTCTGTGTGTGTTTGTATGTGTCTGTGTCCGTGTGACTGTGTGTGTGTGTGTCTGCGTGTGTCTGTATGTGTCTGTATCTGTGTGTGTGTGTGTCTGTATGCGTGTGCCTATGTTCATAGGTGTGTCTTTCTGCGTGTACCCTGTGTTTGTGTGTGAGTGTGTGTTCATGGGTGCACATTTGTGTGAGCGTTTGTGTGTGTGCTTGTGTTGCTTGTCTGTGTCCCTGTGTGTGTGTGTGTGTGTGTGTGTGTGTGTGTGTGTGTGTGTGTATGTGGGTGTGAGTCTGTGTGTGCTGTGTCTGTGTTTCTGAGTGTTTTTGTGTGTCTGCCTGTGTTTGTTCGTAGGTGTGTGTGTGTCTGTGTTCATGGGTGGGGCGCTGAGGTGGTGTCTATGCGTGTGTGTGTGTGTGTGTGTGTGTGTGTGTGTGTGTGTGTGTGTGTGTGTGTGTGTGTGTGTGTGTGTGTGTGTGTGTGTGTGTGTGTGATTTCATGGTATTGTCAGAACTCCCTCAGAGCTGACCCTCTGAAAGTGCAGCACTCCTTCAGTACTAACCTTCTGAAAGTGCAGCGCTCCCTCAGCACTGACCCTCTGAAAGTACAGCACTCCCTCAGTACTGGCCCTCTGACAGTGTGGCACTCCCTCAGTACTGATCCTCCGACAGTGCAGCACTCCCTCAGTACTGACCCGCTGACAGTGTGGCACTCCCTCAGTACTGACCCTCCGACAGTGCAGCACTCCCTCAGTACTGACCCTCCGACAGTGCAGCACTCCCTCAGTACTGACCCTCCGACAGTGCAGCTCTCCCTCAGTACTGACCCTCCAACAGTGCGGCACTCCCTCAGTACTGACCCTCCGACAGTGCAGCACTCCCTCAGTACTGACCCTCTGACAGTGCAGCACTCTCTCAGTACTGACCCTCTGACACTGCAGCACTCCCTCAGTACTGACCCTCCAACAGTGCGGCACTCCCTCAGTACTGACCCTCTGACAGTGCAGCACTCCCTCAGTACTGACCCTCTGACAGTGCAGCACTCTCTCAGTACTGACCCTCAGTACTGACCCTCTGACAGCGCGGCACTCCCTTAGTACTGACGGTCCGACAGTGCAGCACTCCCTCAGTACTGGCCCTCCAACAGTGTGGCACTCCTTCACTTCTGACCCTCTGAAAATGCAGCACTCCCTCAGTACTGACCCTCCGACAGTGCAGCACTCCCTCAAAGCGGGGGAGTGGGGAGGGCGAACAGGATGTATAACTGTCTTAATATTCTGTCGTTGGCATTGCTCTCACAATTATCTCCCATGTGTGATCCACTGCATTCTCCCAGCAGTTATCTCAAGCCTTCTTGACTTTCCCAGACTCTGGGCATGGCCACAATGTCCAGAATATGTTTTCTTGCCTCTTCCAAAGCGATCGTTCCAATCTGATGCTGGTGGGAACGCCCAGGGTGGCGATGAAGGGGGCGGGGACGGTGGGCGGAGGGTGGTTAGAGTTCCAACAGTAATCGAAACTTGGAACAAGGTATGTGTCCATATACTCACAAGTGGGATATGCACCGGGGACCTGCACGTTATTCACCAAAGACTAGGTTTGCACCCGGATACTGGCTGCGAACGTTGCCGTCTTGACAGGCGATTGTCACTTTGCATAGACTGGCACGCCCAATGGGTGGCACACTCTCCAGATTCTGCACGGAGACAGACCGGTCATCCGAACAGTTTGCGAACAGCTGAGGTGCAGGAATGCTGGCTTCGGCCCAGGCTGGAGTCGTGTTCGAACCTGCCAATGCTGCTGGGGTTGCATCAACCTGACACCTCTTGCTTATGTAGCAGTTTGCCCAGAGGGAGGTGAAGGACTAAAACCATGTCTCAGCCCCCGGGTTGCAAGGATAGACCCTTATCGAATGCTACCGGATGCAAGGGAGCGACTCGGCCTGTCGTGCCTGTGCTGGCCCCACCATCCAATTATTTCTACAATCCCCTACCACTCACCACCCCCCCTCCCACCCCCCACTTCAACTATTGCCCCAACTCCCTCTTTGGAAAGTCCCTGTTGAATCCGCTCCCTCCGGCCCTTTCCGGCAGCTCATTCCAGATCCCAACAACTCTCTGCGTCAAAACCTCCCCCCCCCCATCCTCATCCCCCCCCCTCCCCCCCCACCCACCCTCTGGTCCTTTTCCCCGATTCTCTTCAACCTGTGCCCCCTCTGGTTACCGACCCTCCTGCCACTGGGAACGGTTTCTCCTTATTTACTCTCTCCAAACCCTTCCCCATTCCGAACGCCTCCATTAAACCTCCCCCCCACCGCCCCCCCGAACCTTCTCTGCCCGAAGGAGAACGATCCCGGCTTCTCCGGTCTCCCCGCGTGGACTGACGTCCCCTCAATCCTGGAATATTCCGGTAAATCTACCCCGCCACCACCACACCCCCCCCCCCCCACCACTCCCCACCACCGCGCCCTTCCGAAAGTGAGAGGGACCCCAGAACTGGAGCCGCTGTTCCAGCTGGGACTCAGCCAGCCATTCCACTCCATAGCCTCCTGCTTTTCCCAAGACTAAACCGAGGAGACTGTTCACCTCCCAAACAGCTCTCTACGCGGGTCGGGCTGGATGGGGGGGGCGGTTCTTTAGCCTTCCAAAGGCTTGTGCAGGCCCACCCGCCATCGCTCCCTACCTACTCCGGACCCCCACCCTCCCCCCCCCCCACACCCATCCCCGGGGACTTCCACTCCCTCCATCGTCACGTGTGCCCCTCCTCCCACATCGCCCTCCCAACATGGCCGCCGCGGCTCTGTTGGGGGGGGGCGGGGTGGTATGTGAATGAGCCGGGGCTCATCGTTCTAGAATAGGGAAGACGAAGGCGCAGAGACTTCAGGGCCGCCGACGTCAGACCCTCGCCGGTGAAACCAATCGGGGAACCAGGGGAGAAGAGTTCCTTGCCCGGAGAGTTGGCGGCAGAGGGCGAGCTGGGTACAAACACCAGGGGGAAAGGAGGAGAAGGGGCAGCCTGATGGGGAAGGTGGGTGGAGGGGGGGGGGGGGGGGGGTGGGGGGAGGGGACGAGGGGAGGGAGCGAGCTCGTGCACAGCAGCACAAATCGGAGGGGCCTACTTCAGCACTGAAAGAGTCGGAGACATTGAGAACCGAATCTCGCAACACGCGACTACCACAGGTGCGGGAGGGCTGATCTCTTCACTCTGACTCTGACCTCTCTGTCCTCGCTCTGCTGCATCGACCCAGCGAAGGTCAAACAGCAGCTGGACAACAGAACCGGGTCTCTCGATGGTCCTGGGGCCTAACAGGCCTCGTCCATCCATGGGCAGAGTCTCCTCTGCCCACATTTCCGGTTGTCAGCCGCAGGTAATGAGGCCTCGTTTCCCGGAGGGTTCCCGGCCCTCATCACAACCCATTGAAACCCGTCTTGGTGACTGAAGGCCAGACGGGACACCCCAGCCTCTCGGCCCTCCCTCCGTCAACTCCAGCTCAGCCGAAACGCTGCTTCACCCCCGGGGTCACACGATCGCCGCCACGAGCCGTCACCCACCGGCCCCGCTCACCGACACCCCCTCCCAGTCCAGCAAACGTCTTCATCGTAAAATCATTCCAAAGCTGATCACTCCAAAATGTCAACACTCCCTTTCTCAGGAACCTCCTCCAGCCACTACACCCCTCCCTATCTCTGTAACCTCCTCCAGCCCCTACACCCCTCCCTATCTCCGTAACCTCCTCCAGCCCCTACACCCCTCCCTATCTCTGTAACCTCCTCCAGCCCCTACACCCCTCCCTATCTCTGTAACCTCCTCCAGCTCCTACACCCCTCCCTATCTCTGTAACCTCCTCCAGCACCTACAACACTCCCTATCTCTGTAACCTCTTCCAGCCCCTACACCCCTCCCTATCTCTGTAACCTCCTCCAGCCCCTACAACCCTCCGTATCTCTGTAACATCCTGCAGCCCCTACACCCCTCCCTATCTCTGTAACCTCCTCCAGCCACTACCACCCTCCCTATCTTGTAACCTCCTCCAGTCCCTACAATACTCCCTAACTCTGTAAATTCCTCAATCCCCAACAACCCTCCCTATCTCTGTAACCTCCTCCAGCCCCTACAACCCTCCCTATATCTTTAACCTCCTCCAGCCCCTACAACCCTCCCTATCTCTGTAACCTCCTCCAGCACCCAACAACCCTCCCTATCTCTGTAACCTCCTCCAGCCCCTACACCCCTCCCTATCTCTGTAACCACCTCCAGCACCCGACAACCCTACTTATTTCTGCAACGTCCTCCAGTCCCTACAATCATCCCTACATCTTTAACGTCCTCCAGTCCCTAAAACCCTCCCTATCTCTGTAACCTCCTCCTGCATCTACACCCCTCCCTACCTCTGTAACCTCCTCCAGCCGCTACAACCCTCCCTATCTCTGTAACCTCCTCCAGCCACTACAACCCTCCCTATCTCTGTAACCTCCTCCAGCCCCGACAACCCTACCTATCTCTGTAACCGCCTCCAGCCCCTAAAGCCCTCCCTATCTCTGTAACCTCCTCCAGCCCCTACAAACCTCCCTATCTCAGTAACCTTCTCCAGTCCCTTTAACCCTCCCAATATCTGTAACCTCCACCAGCCCCAACAACCTTCCCTATCTCTGTAACCTCCTCAAGTCCCTACAACCCTCCCTATCACTTTAAGTACCTCCAGCCCCTAAAACGCTCCCTATCTCTGTAACCTCCTCCAGCAACTGCTACCCTCCCTATCTCAGTAACATCCTCCAACACCTACAACTCTCCCTATCTCTGTAACCACCTCCAGGCCCTACAGCCCTCCCTATCTCTGTAACCTCCTCCAGCCATTACACCCCTCCATATCTCTGTAACCTCCTCCAGCACCTACAACCCTCCCGATCTCTGTAACCTCCTCCAGTCCCTTTAACCCTCCCAATATCTGTAACCACCTCCAGCCCCAACAACACTCCCTATCTATGTAACCACCTCCAGCCCATACACCCCTCCGTATCTCTGTAACCTCTTCCAGGCCCTACAACCATCCCTAACTCTGTAACCTCCTCCAGCCCCTACAACCCTCCCTATCTCCGGAACCTCCTCCAGTCACTACAAACCTACCTATCTCTGTAACCTCCTCCAGCCCCTACAACACTCCCTATCTCTGTAACCTCCTCCAGCCCCTAGAACCCTCCCTATCTCTGTAATCTACTCCAGCCCCTACAACCCTCCCTATCTCTGTAAACTCCTCCAGCCCCTACACCCCTCCCTATCTCTGTAAACTCCTCCAGCCCCTACACCCCTCCCTATCTCTGTAACCTCCTCCAGTCCCTACAACCCTCCCTATCTCTGTAAAGTCCTCCAGCACCTAAAACCCTCCCTATCTCTGTAACATCCTTCAGACCCCTAAAACCCTCCCTATATCTGTAACCTCCTCCAGTCACTACAAACCTCCCTATCTCTGTAACCTCCTCCAGCACCCGACAACCCTCCCTATCTCTGTAAACTCCTGCAGCCAGTGCAACACTCCCTATATCTGCAAACTCCTCAAGCCCCTACAACCCTCCCTATCTCTTTAACCTCCTCAAGTCCCGACAACCCTCCCTATCTCTGTAACCTCCTCCAGCCCCTACAACCCTCCCTATCATTGTAACCTCCTCCAGCCCCTACAACCCTCCCTATCTCTGTAGCCTCCTCCAGCTCCCGACAACACTCCCTATCTCTGTAAGCTCCTCCAGCCCCTACAACCCTCCCTATCACTGTAACCTCCTCCAACCCCTACAACCCTCCCTATCTCTTTAACCTCCTCAAGTCCCGACAACCCTCCCTATCTCTGTAACCTCCTCCAGCCCCTACAACCCTCCCTATCTCTGTAACCTCCTCCAGCCCCTACAACCCTCCCTATCTCTGTAACCTCCTCCAGCCCCTACACCCCTCCCTATCACTGTAACCTCCTCCAACCCCTACAACCCTCCCTATCTCTTTAACCTCCTCAAGTCCCGACAACCCTCCCTATCTCTGTAACCTCCTCCAGCCCCTACAACCCTCCCTATCTCTGTAACCTCCTCCAGCTCCCGACAACACTCCCTATCTCTGTAACCTCCTCCAGCCCCTACAACCCTCCCTATCTCTGTAACCTCCTCCAGCCCCTACAACCCTCCCTATCTCTGTAACCTCCTCCAACCCCTACAACCCTCCCTATCTCTGTAACTTCCTCCAGCCCCCACAACCCTCCCTATCTGGGTAACCTCCTCCAACCCCCATAACACTCCTTATCTGTGTAACCTCCTGAAGACCCTACAACCCTCACTATCTCTGTAACGTCCTCAAGTCCCTAGAACGCTCCCTATCTCTGTAACCTACTCAAGCCCCTACATCACTCCCTATCTCAGTAACCTCCTCCAGCCCCTACAACCCTCCCTATCTCTGTAACCTCCTCCAGCCCCTACAAACCTCCCTATCTCTGTAACCTCCTCCAGCCCCTACAATGCTCCCTAGCTCTGTAGCCGCCTCCACCCCCTTTAACCCTCTCTATCTCCGTAACCTCCTCCAGCACCTGCTACCCTCCCTATCTCTGTAACCTCCTCCAACATCTACAACCCTCCCTATCTCTGTAACCTTCTCAAGCCCCTACAATCCTCCCTATCTCTGTAACATCCTCCAGACCCTACAACCCTACCTCTCTCTGTAACCTCCTAGAGCTCCAACAACGCTCCCGATCTCTGTAACCTCCTCCAGCCCCTACAACCCTCCCTATCGCTGTAACCTCCTCCAGCCCCTACAACCCTCCCTTCCTCTGTACCCAACTCCAGCATCTACAAACCTCCCTATCTCTGCAACCTGCTCCAGCCCCTACAACCCTCTCTATCTCTGTAAACTCGTCCAGCCCCTACAACTGTCCCTATCACTGTAACCTCCTCCAGCCCCTACACCCCTCCCTATCTCTGTAACCTCCTCCAGCACCTACAACCCTCCCTATCTCTGTAACCTCCTCCAGCCCCTACACCCCTCCCTATCTCTGTAACCTCCTCCAGTAACTACAACCCTATCTCTGTAAACTCCTCCAGCCCCTACAACCCTCCCTATCTCTGTAACCTCGTCCAGCCCCTACAGCCCTCCCTATCACTGTAACCTCCTCCAGCCCCTACAGCCCTCCTATCTCTGTAACCTCCTCCAGCCCATACAACCCTCCCTGTCTCTGTAACCTCCTCCAGCCCCTACACCCCTGCCTAAATCTATGAAATCCTCCATCCACAACAAACCTCCCTATCTCTTTAACCTCCTCCAGCCCCTACAACCCTCCCTATCTCTGTAACCTCCTCCAGCCCCAACAACATTCCTTATGCCTGTAACAACCTCCAGTCCATACAACACTCCCTATCTCTGTAATCTCCTCCAGCCCCGTAAACCCTCCCTATCTCTGTAACCACCTCGAGCCCCTACACCCCTCCCTAAATCTGTAACCTCCTACAGCCCCTACACCCCTCCCTATCTCTGTAAACCCCCTCAGATCTGATAACCCTCCCTATCTCTGTAAATCACTCTAGTCCCTACAACCCTCCCTATCTCTGTAACCTCCTCCAGCCCCTACAACCCTCCCTATCTCTGTAACCTTCTCCAGCCCCTACAACCCTCCCTATCTCTGTAACCTCCTACAGACCCTACAACCCTCCCTATCTCTGTAACATCCTGCAGCCATTACAACCCTCCCTATCACTGTAACCACCTCCAGCCCCGATAACCCTCCAATCTCTGTACCCTCCTCAAGTCCCTACAAACCTCCCTATCTCTGTAACCTCCTCCAGCCCCTACACCCCTCCCTATCTCTGTAACCTCCTCCAGCCCCTACAACCCTCCGTATCTCTGTAACCACCTCCAGCCCCGATAACCCTCCTTACCTCTGTAGCCACCTCCATCCCCTACGAACATCCCTATCTCTGTAACCTCCTCCAGCCCCTAAAATCCTCCCTAACTCTGTAACCTCCTCCAGCAACTGCTACCCTCCCTATCTCTGTAACCTCCTCCAGCCCCTACGCCCCTCCCTTTCTCTGTAACCTCCTCCAGACACTACAACCCTCCCTATCTTGGTAAACTCCTCCAGCCACTACAACCCCCCCTAACTCTGTAACCTCCTCAAGTCCCTACAACCCTCCCTCTCTCTGTAACCTCCTCCAGCCCCTACAACCCTACTTATCTCTGTAACATCCTCCAGCCCCTACAACCCTCCCTATCTCTGTAACCTCATCCAGCAACTGCTACCCTCCCTATCTCTGTAACCTCCTCCATCCCCTACAACCCTCCCTATCTCTGTAACATCCTCCAACACCTACAACCCTCCCTATCTCTGTAACATCCTCCAACACCTACAACCCTCCCTATCTCTGTAACATCCTTCAGCCCCCTAAAACTCTCCCTATCTCTGTAACCTCCTCCAGCCCCTACAACCCTCCCTATCTCTGTAACCTCCTCCAGCCCCTACAACCCTCCCTATCTCTGTAACATCCTTCAGCCCCCTACAACCCTCCCTATCTCTTTAACCTCCTCCAGCACCCGACAACACTCCCTATCTCTGTAAACTCCTGCAGCCAGTGCAACCCTCCTTATCACGGTAACCTCCTCCAGTCCCTACAACCCTCCCTATCTCTGTAACCTCCTCCAACCCCTACAACCCTCCCTATCTCTGTAACCTACTCCAGCCCCTACAACGCTCCCTATCTCTGTAACCTCCTCCAGCACCGGGCAATCCTCCCTATCTCTGTAACCTCCTCCAGCCCCTACAACCCTCCCTATCTCTGTAAACTCCTCCAACCCCCATAACACTCCTTATCTCTGTAACCTCCCTAAGTCACTACAATGCTTCCTAGCTCTGTAGCCTCCTCCATCCCATTTAACCCTCTCTATCTCCGTAACCTCCTCCAGCACCTACAACCCTCCCTATCTCAGAAAACTCCTAGAGCCCCAACAACCCTCCCTAACACTGTAACCTCCTCCAGCCCCTACAACCCTCCCTATCTCTGTAACATCCTTCAGCCCCCTAAAACCCTCCCTATATCTGTAACCTCCTCCAGTCACTACAAACCTCCCTATCTCTGTAACCTCCTCCAGCACCCGACAACCCTCCCTATCTCTGTAAACTCCTGCAGCCAGTGCAACACTCCCTATATCTGCAAACTCCTCAAGCCCCTACAACCCTCCCTATCTCTTTAACCTCCTCAAGTCCCGACAACCCTCCCTATCTCTGTAACCTCCTCCAGCCCCTACAACCCTCCCTATCATTGTAACCTCCTCCAGCCCCTACAACCCTCCCTATCTCTGTAGCCTCCTCCAGCTCCCGACAACACTCCCTATCTCTGTAAGCTCCTCCAGCCCCTACAACCCTCCCTATCTCTGTAACCTCCCCCAGCCCCTACACCCCTCCCTATCACTGTAACCTCCTCCAACCCCTACAACCCTCCCTATCTCTTTAACCTCCTCAAGTCCCGACAACCCTCCCTATCTCTGTAACCTCCTCCAGCCCCTACAACCCTCCCTATCTCTGTAACCTCCTCCAGCCCCTACAACCCTCCCTATCTCTGTAACCTCCTCCAGCCCCTACACCCCTCCCTATCACTGTAACCTCCTCCAACCCCTACAACCCTCCCTATCTCTTTAACCTCCTCAAGTCCCGACAACCCTCCCTATCTCTGTAACCTCCTCCAGCCCCTACAACCCTCCCTATCTCTGTAACCTCCTCCAGCTCCCGACAACACTCCCTATCTCTGTAACCTCCTCCAGCCCCTACAACCCTCCCTATCTCTGTAACCTCCTCCAGCCCCTACAACCCTCCCTATCTCTGTAACCTCCTCCAGCCCCTACACCCCTACCTATCACTGTAACCTCCTCCAACCCCTACAACCCTCCCTATCTCTGTAACTTCCTCCAGCCCCCACAACCCACCCTATCTGGGTAACCTCCTCCAACCCCCATAACACTCCTTATCTGTGTAACCTCCTGAAGACCCTACAACCCTCACTATCTCTGTAACGTCCTCAAGTCCCTAGAACGCTCCCTATCTCTGTAACCTACTCAAGCCCCTACATCACTCCCTATCTCAGTAACCTCCTCCAGCCCCTACAACCCTCCCTATCTCTGTAACCTCCTCCAGCCCCTACAAACCTCCCTATCTCTGTAACCACCTCCAGCCCCTACACCCCTCCCTATCTCTGTAACCTCCTCCAGCCCCTACAATGCTCCCTAGCTCTGTAGCCGCCTCCACCCCCTTTAACCCTCTCTATCTCCGTAACCTCCTCCAGCACCTGCTACCCTCCCTATCTCTGTAACCTCCTCCAACATCTACAACCCTCCCTATCTCTGTAACCTTCTCAAGCCCCTACAATCCTCCCTATCTCTGTAACATCCTCCAGACCCTACAACCCTACCTCTCTCTGTAACCTCCTAGAGCTCCAACAACGCTCCCGATCTCTGTAACCTCCTCCAGCCCCTACAACCCTCCCTATCGCTGTAACCTCCTCCAGCCCCTACAACCCTCCCTTCCTCTGTACCCAACTCCAGCATCTACAAACCTCCCTATCTCTGCAACCTGCTCCAGCCCCTACAACCCTCTCTATCTCTGTAAACTCGTCCAGCCCCTACAACTGTCCCTATCACTGTAACCTCCTCCAGCCCCTACACCCCTCCCTATCTCTGTAACCTCCTCCAGCACCTACAACCCTCCCTATCTCTGTAACCTCCTCCAGCCCCTACACCCCTCCCTATCTCTGTAACCTCCTCCAGTAACTACAACCCTATCTCTGTAAACTCCTCCAGCCCCTACAACCCTCCCTATCTCTGTAACCTCGTCCAGCCCCTACAGCCCTCCCTATCACTGTAACCTCCTCCAGCCCCTACAGCCCTCCTATCTCTGTAACCTCCTCCAGCCCATACAACCCTCCCTGTCTCTGTAACCTCCTCCAGCCCCTACACCCCTGCCTAAATCTATGAAATCCTCCATCCACAACAAACCTCCCTATCTCTTTAACCTCCTCCAGCCCCTACAACCCTCCCTATCTCTGTAACCTCCTCCAGCCCCAACAACATTCCTTATGCCTGTAACAACCTCCAGTCCATACAACACTCCCTATCTCTGTAATCTCCTCCAGCCCCGTAAACCCTCCCTATCTCTGTAACCACCTCGAGCCCCTACACCCCTCCCTAAATCTGTAACCTCCTACAGCCCCTACACCCCTCCCTATCTCTGTAAACCCCCTCAGATCTGATAACCCTCCCTATCTCTGTAAATCACTCTAGTCCCTACAACCCTCCCTATCTCTGTAACCTCCTCCAGCCCCTACAACCCTCCCTATCTCTGTAACCTTCTCCAGCCCCTACAACCCTCCCTATCTCTGTAACCTCCTACAGACCCTACAACCCTCCCTATCTCTGTAACATCCTGCAGCCATTACAACCCTCCCTATCACTGTAACCACCTCCAGCCCCGATAACCCTCCCTATCTCTGTACCCTCCTCAAGTCCCTACAAACCTCCCTATCTCTGTAACCTCCTCCAGCCCCTACACCCCTCCCTATCTCTGTAACCTCCTCCAGCCCCTACAACCCTCCGTATCTCTGTAACCACCTCCAGCCCCGATAACCCTCCTTACCTCTGTAGCCTCCTCCATCCCCTACGAACATCCCTATCTCTGTAACCTCCTCCAGCCCCTAAAATCCTCCCTAACTCTGTAACCTCCTCCAGCAACTGCTACCCTCCCTATCTCTGTAACCTCCTCCAGCCCCTACGCCCCTCCCTTTCTCTGTAACCTCCTCCAGACACTACAACCCTCCCTATCTTGGTAAACTCCTCCAGCCACTACAACCCCCCCTAACTCTGTAACCTCCTCAAGTCCCTACAACCCTCCCTCTCTCTGTAACCTCCTCAAGCCCCTACAACCCTACTTATCTCTGTAACATCCTCCAGCCCCTACAACCCTCCCTATCTCTGTAACCTCATCCAGCAACTGCTACCCTCCCTATCTCTGTAACCTCCTCCATCCCCTACAACCCTCCCTATCTCTGTAACATCCTCCAACACCTACAACCCTCCCTATCTCTGTAACATCCTCCAACACCTACAACCCTCCCTATCTCTGTAACATCCTTCAGCCCCCTAAAACTCTCCCTATCTCTGTAACCTCCTCCAGCCCCTACAACCCTCCCTATCTCTGTAACCTCCTCCAGCCCCTACAACCCTCCCTATCTCTGTAACATCCTTCAGCCCCCTACAACCCTCCCTATCTCTTTAACCTCCTCCAGCACCCGACAACACTCCCTATCTCTGTAAACTCCTGCAGCCAGTGCAACCCTCCTTATCACGGTAACCTCCTCCAGTCCCTACAACCCTCCCTATCTCTGTAACCTCCTCCAACCCCTACAACCCTCCCTATCTCTGTAACCTACTCCAGCCCCTACAACGCTCCCTATCTCTGTAACCTCCTCCAGCACCGGGCAATCCTCCCTATCTCTGTAACCTCCTCCAGCCCCTACAACCCTCCCTATCTCTGTAAACTCCTCCAACCCCCATAACACTCCTTATCTCTGTAACCTCCCTAAGTCACTACAATGCTTCCTAGCTCTGTAGCCTCCTCCATCCCATTTAACCCTCTCTATCTCCGTAACCTCCTCCAGCACCTACAACCCTCCCTATCTCTGTAACCTCCTCCAACACCTACAACCCTCCCTATCTCTGTAACCTCCTCCAGCCCCTACAACCCTCCCTATCTCTGTAACATCCTCCAGCCCCTACAACCCTACCTATCTCAGAAAACTCCTAGAGCCCCAACAACCCTCCCTAACACTGTAACCTCCTCCAGCCCCTACAACCCTCCCTATCTCTGTAACATCCTTCAGCCCCCTAAAACCCTCCCTATATCTGTAACCTCCTCCAGTCACTACAAACCTCCCTATCTCTGTAACCTCCTCCAGCACCCGACAACCCTCCCTATCTCTGTAAACTCCTGCAGCCAGTGCAACACTCCCTATATCTGCAAACTCCTCAAGCCCCTACAACCCTCCCTATCTCTTTAACCTCCTCAAGTCCCGACAACCCTCCCTATCTCTGTAACCTCCTCCAGCCCCTACAACCCTCCCTATCATTGTAACCTCCTCCAGCCCCTACAACCCTCCCTATCTCTGTAGCCTCCTCCAGCTCCCGACAACACTCCCTATCTCTGTAAGCTCCTCCAGCCCCTACAACCCTCCCTATCTCTGTAACCTCCCCCAGCCCCTACACCCCTCCCTATCACTGTAACCTCCTCCAACCCCTACAACCCTCCCTATCTCTTTAACCTCCTCAAGTCCCGACAACCCTCCCTATCTCTGTAACCTCCTCCAGCCCCTACAACCCTCCCTATCTCTGTAACCTCCTCCAGCCCCTACAACCCTCCCTATCTCTGTAACCTCCTCCAGCCCCTACACCCCTCCCTATCACTGTAACCTCCTCCAACCCCTACAACCCTCCCTATCTCTTTAACCTCCTCAAGTCCCGACAACCCTCCCTATCTCTGTAACCTCCTCCAGCCCCTACAACCCTCCCTATCTCTGTAACCTCCTCCAGCTCCCGACAACACTCCCTATCTCTGTAACCTCCTCCAGCCCCTACAACCCTCCCTATCTCTGTAACCTCCTCCAGCCCCTACAACCCTCCCTATCTCTGTAACCTCCTCCAGCCCCTACACCCCTACCTATCACTGTAACCTCCTCCAACCCCTACAACCCTCCCTATCTCTGTAACTTCCTCCAGCCCCCACAACCCACCCTATCTGGGTAACCTCCTCCAACCCCCATAACACTCCTTATCTGTGTAACCTCCTGAAGACCCTACAACCCTCACTATCTCTGTAACGTCCTCAAGTCCCTAGAACGCTCCCTATCTCTGTAACCTACTCAAGCCCCTACATCGCTCCCTATCTCAGTAACCTCCTCCAGCCCCTACAACCCTCCCTATCTCTGTAACCTCCTCCAGCCCCTACAAACCTCCCTATCTCTGTAACCACCTCCAGCCCCTACACCCCTCCCTATCTCTGTAACCTCCTCCAGCCCCTACAATGCTCCCTAGCTCTGTAGCCGCCTCCACCCCCTTTAACCCTCTCTATCTCCGTAACCTCCTCCAGCACCTGCTACCCTCCCTATCTCTGTAACCTCCTCCAACATCTACAACCCTCCCTATCTCTGTAACCTTCTCAAGCCCCTACAATCCTCCCTATCTCTGTAACATCCTCCAGACCCTACAACCCTACCTCTCTCTGTAACCTCCTAGAGCTCCAACAACGCTCCCGATCTCTGTAACCTCCTCCAGCCCCTACAACCCTCCCTATCGCTGTAACCTCCTCCAGCCCCTACAACCCTCCCTTCCTCTGTACCCAACTCCAGCATCTACAAACCTCCCTATCTCTGCAACCTGCTCCAGCCCCTACAACCCTCTCTATCTCTGTAAACTCGTCCAGCCCCTACAACTGTCCCTATCACTGTAACCTCCTCCAGCCCCTACACCCCTCCCTATCTCTGTAACCTCCTCCAGCACCTACAACCCTCCCTATCTCTGTAACCTCCTCCAGCCCCTACACCCCTCCCTATCTCTGTAACCTCCTCCAGTAACTACAACCCTATCTCTGTAAACTCCTCCAGCCCCTACAACCCTCCCTATCTCTGTAACCTCGTCCAGCCCCTACAGCCCTCCCTATCACTGTAACCTCCTCCAGCCCCTACAGCCCTCCTATCTCTGTAACCTCCTCCAGCCCATACAACCCTCCCTGTCTCTGTAACCTCCTCCAGCCCCTACACCCCTGCCTAAATCTATGAAATCCTCCATCCACAACAAACCTCCCTATCTCTTTAACCTCCTCCAGCCCCTACAACCCTCCCTATCTCTGTAACCTCCTCCAGCCCCAACAACATTCCTTATGCCTGTAACAACCTCCAGTCCATACAACACTCCCTATCTCTGTAATCTCCTCCAGCCCCGTAAACCCTCCCTATCTCTGTAACCACCTCGAGCCCCTACACCCCTCCCTAAATCTGTAACCTCCTACAGCCCCTACACCCCTCCCTATCTCTGTAAACCCCCTCAGATCTGATAACCCTCCCTATCTCTGTAAATCACTCTAGTCCCTACAACCCTCCCTATCTCTGTAACCTCCTCCAGCCCCTACAACCCTCCCTATCTCTGTAACCTTCTCCAGCCCCTACAACCCTCCCTATCTCTGTAACCTCCTACAGACCCTACAACCCTCCCTATCTCTGTAACATCCTGCAGCCATTACAACCCTCCCTATCACTGTAACCACCTCCAGCCCCGATAACGCTCCCTATCTCTGTACCCTCCTCAAGTCCCTACAAACCTCCCTATCTCTGTAACCTCCTCCAGCCCCTACACCCCTCCCTATCTCTGTAACCTCCTCCAGCCCCTACAACCCTCCGTATCTCTGTAACCACCTCCAGCCCCGATAACCCTCCTTACCTCTGTAGCCTCCTCCATCCCCTACGAACATCCCTATCTCTGTAACCTCCTCCAGCCCCTAAAATCCTCCCTAACTCTGTAACCTCCTCCAGCAACTGCTACCCTCCCTATCTCTGTAACCTCCTCCAGCCCCTACGCCCCTCCCTTTCTCTGTAACCTCCTCCAGACACTACAACCCTCCCTATCTTGGTAAACTCCTCCAGCCACTACAACCCCCCCTAACTCTGTAACCTCCTCAAGTCCCTACAACCCTCCCTCTCTCTGTAACCTCCTCAAGCCCCTACAACCCTACTTATCTCTGTAACATCCTCCAGCCCCTACAACCCTCCCTATCTCTGTAACCTCATCCAGCAACTGCTACCCTCCCTATCTCTGTAACCTCCTCCATCCCCTACAACCCTCCCTATCTCTGTAACATCCTCCAACACCTACAACCCTCCCTATCTCTGTAACATCCTCCAACACCTACAACCCTCCCTATCTCTGTAACATCCTTCAGCCCCCTAAAACTCTCCCTATCTCTGTAACCTCCTCCAGCCCCTACAACCCTCCCTATCTCTGTAACCTCCTCCAGCCCCTACAACCCTCCCTATCTCTGTAACATCCTTCAGCCCCCTACAACCCTCCCTATCTCTTTAACCTCCTCCAGCACCCGACAACACTCCCTATCTCTGTAAACTCCTGCAGCCAGTGCAACCCTCCTTATCACGGTAACCTCCTCCAGTCCCTACAACCCTCCCTATCTCTGTAACCTCCTCCAACCCCTACAACCCTCCCTATCTCTGTAACCTACTCCAGCCCCTACAACGCTCCCTATCTCTGTAACCTCCTCCAGCACCGGGCAATCCTCCCTATCTCTGTAACCTCCTCCAGCCCCTACAACCCTCCCTATCTCTGTAAACTCCTCCAACCCCCATAACACTCCTTATCTCTGTAACCTCCCTAAGTCACTACAATGCTTCCTAGCTCTGTAGCCTCCTCCATCCCATTTAACCCTCTCTATCTCCGTAACCTCCTCCAGCACCTACAACCCTCCCTATCTCTGTAACCTCCTCCAACACCTACAACCCTCCCTATCTCTGTAACCTCCTCCAGCCCCTACAACCCTCCCTATCTCTGTAACATCCTCCAGCCCCTACAACCCTACCTATCTCAGAAAACTCCTAGAGCCCCAACAACCCTCCCTAACACTGTAACCTCCTCCAGCCCCTACAACCCTCCCTATCTCTGTAACATCCTTCAGCCCCCTAAAACCCTCCCTATATCTGTAACCTCCTCCAGTCACTACAAACCTCCCTATCTCTGTAACCTCCTCCAGCACCCGACAACCCTCCCTATCTCTGTAAACTCCTGCAGCCAGTGCAACACTCCCTATATCTGCAAACTCCTCAAGCCCCTACAACCCTCCCTATCTCTTTAACCTCCTCAAGTCCCGACAACCCTCCCTATCTCTGTAACCTCCTCCAGCCCCTACAACCCTCCCTATCATTGTAACCTCCTCCAGCCCCTACAACCCTCCCTATCTCTGTAGCCTCCTCCAGCTCCCGACAACACTCCCTATCTCTGTAAGCTCCTCCAGCCCCTACAACCCTCCCTATCTCTGTAACCTCCCCCAGCCCCTACACCCCTCCCTATCACTGTAACCTCCTCCAACCCCTACAACCCTCCCTATCTCTTTAACCTCCTCAAGTCCCGACAACCCTCCCTATCTCTGTAACCTCCTCCAGCCCCTACAACCCTCCCTATCTCTGTAACCTCCTCCAGCCCCTACAACCCTCCCTATCTCTGTAACCTCCTCCAGCCCCTACACCCCTCCCTATCACTGTAACCTCCTCCAACCCCTACAACCCTCCCTATCTCTTTAACCTCCTCAAGTCCCGACAACCCTCCCTATCTCTGTAACCTCCTCCAGCCCCTACAACCCTCCCTATCTCTGTAACCTCCTCCAGCTCCCGACAACACTCCCTATCTCTGTAACCTCCTCCAGCCCCTACAACCCTCCCTATCTCTGTAACCTCCTCCAGCCCCTACAACCCTCCCTATCTCTGTAACCTCCTCCAGCCCCTACACCCCTACCTATCACTGTAACCTCCTCCAACCCCTACAACCCTCCCTATCTCTGTAACTTCCTCCAGCCCCCACAACCCACCCTATCTGGGTAACCTCCTCCAACCCCCATAACACTCCTTATCTGTGTAACCTCCTGAAGACCCTACAACCCTCACTATCTCTGTAACGTCCTCAAGTCCCTAGAACGCTCCCTATCTCTGTAACCTACTCAAGCCCCTACATCGCTCCCTATCTCAGTAACCTCCTCCAGCCCCTACAACCCTCCCTATCTCTGTAACCTCCTCCAGCCCCTACAAACCTCCCTATCTCTGTAACCACCTCCAGCCCCTACACCCCTCCCTATCTCTGTAACCTCCTCCAGCCCCTACAATGCTCCCTAGCTCTGTAGCCGCCTCCACCCCCTTTAACCCTCTCTATCTCCGTAACCTCCTCCAGCACCTGCTACCCTCCCTATCTCTGTAACCTCCTCCAACATCTACAACCCTCCCTATCTCTGTAACCTTCTCAAGCCCCTACAATCCTCCCTATCTCTGTAACATCCTCCAGACCCTACAACCCTACCTCTCTCTGTAACCTCCTAGAGCTCCAACAACGCTCCCGATCTCTGTAACCTCCTCCAGCCCCTACAACCCTCCCTATCGCTGTAACCTCCTCCAGCCCCTACAACCCTCCCTTCCTCTGTACCCAACTCCAGCATCTACAAACCTCCCTATCTCTGCAACCTGCTCCAGCCCCTACAACCCTCTCTATCTCTGTAAACTCGTCCAGCCCCTACAACTGTCCCTATCACTGTAACCTCCTCCAGCCCCTACACCCCTCCCTATCTCTGTAACCTCCTCCAGCACCTACAACCCTCCCTATCTCTGTAACCTCCTCCAGCCCCTACACCCCTCCCTATCTCTGTAACCTCCTCCAGTAACTACAACCCTATCTCTGTAAACTCCTCCAGCCCCTACAACCCTCCCTATCTCTGTAACCTCGTCCAGCCCCTACAGCCCTCCCTATCACTGTAACCTCCTCCAGCCCCTACAGCCCTCCTATCTCTGTAACCTCCTCCAGCCCATACAACCCTCCCTGTCTCTGTAACCTCCTCCAGCCCCTACACCCCTGCCTAAATCTATGAAATCCTCCATCCACAACAAACCTCCCTATCTCTTTAACCTCCTCCAGCCCCTACAACCCTCCCTATCTCTGTAACCTCCTCCAGCCCCAACAACATTCCTTATGCCTGTAACAACCTCCAGTCCATACAACACTCCCTATCTCTGTAATCTCCTCCAGCCCCGTAAACCCTCCCTATCTCTGTAACCACCTCGAGCCCCTACACCCCTCCCTAAATCTGTAACCTCCTACAGCCCCTACACCCCTCCCTATCTCTGTAAACCCCCTCAGATCTGATAACCCTCCCTATCTCTGTAAATCACTCTAGTCCCTACAACCCTCCCTATCTCTGTAACCTCCTCCAGCCCCTACAACCCTCCCTATCTCTGTAACCTTCTCCAGCCCCTACAACCCTCCCTATCTCTGTAACCTCCTACAGACCCTACAACCCTCCCTATCTCTGTAACATCCTGCAGCCATTACAACCCTCCCTATCACTGTAACCACCTCCAGCCCCGATAACGCTCCCTATCTCTGTACCCTCCTCAAGTCCCTACAAACCTCCCTATCTCTGTAACCTCCTCCAGCCCCTACACCCCTCCCTATCTCTGTAACCTCCTCCAGCCCCTACAACCCTCCGTATCTCTGTAACCACCTCCAGCCCCGATAACCCTCCTTACCTCTGTAGCCTCCTCCATCCCCTACGAACATCCCTATCTCTGTAACCTCCTCCAGCCCCTAAAATCCTCCCTAACTCTGTAACCTCCTCCAGCAACTGCTACCCTCCCTATCTCTGTAACCTCCTCCAGCCCCTACGCCCCTCCCTTTCTCTGTAACCTCCTCCAGACACTACAACCCTCCCTATCTTGGTAAACTCCTCCAGCCACTACAACCCCCCCTAACTCTGTAACCTCCTCAAGTCCCTACAACCCTCCCTCTCTCTGTAACCTCCTCCAGCCCCTACAACCCTACTTATCTCTGTAACATCCTCCAGCCCCTACAACCCTCCCTATCTCTGTAACCTCATCCAGCAACTGCTACCCTCCCTATCTCTGTAACCTCCTCCATCCCCTACAACCCTCCCTATCTCTGTAACATCCTCCAACACCTACAACCCTCCCTATCTCTGTAACCTCCTCCAACACCTACAACCCTCCCTATCTCTGTAACATCCTTCAGCCCCCTAAAACTCTCCCTATCTCTGTAACCTCCTCCAGCCCCTACAACCCTCCCTATCTCTGTAACCTCCTCCAGCCCCTACAACCCTCCCTATCTCTGTAACATCCTTCAGCCCCCTACAACCCTCCCTATCTCTTTAACCTCCTCCAGCACCCGACAACACTCCCTATCTCTGTAAACTCCTGCAGCCAGTGCAACCCTCCTTATCACGGTAACCTCCTCCAGTCCCTACAACCCTCCCTATCTCTGTAACCTCCTCCAACCCCTACAACCCTCCCTATCTCTGTAACCTACTCCAGCCCCTACAACGCTCCCTATCTCTGTAACCTCCTCCAGCACCGGGCAATCCTCCCTATCTCTGTAACCTCCTCCAGCCCCTACAACCCTCCCTATCTCTGTAAACTCCTCCAACCCCCATAACACTCCTTATCTCTGTAACCTCCCTAAGTCACTACAATGCTTCCTAGCTCTGTAGCCTCCTCCATCCCATTTAACCCTCTCTATCTCCGTAACCTCCTCCAGCACCTACAACCCTCCCTATCTCTGTAACCTCCTCCAACACCTACAACCCTCCCTATCTCTGTAACCTCCTCCAGCCCCTACAACCCTCCCTATCTCTGTAACATCCTCCAGCCCCTACAACCCTACCTATCTCAGAAAACTCCTAGAGCCCCAACAACCCTCCCTAACACTGTAACCTCCTCCAGCCCCTACAACCCTCCCTTTCTCCGTACCCAACTCCAGCAACTACAACCCTCCCTATCAATGTTACCTCCTCCAGCCCCAAATACCCTCGATATCTCTGTAACCACCTCCAGTCCCTACAATGCTCCCTATCTCTGTAAACTCCTCCATCCCCAACAAAGCTCCCTATCTCTGTAACCCGCTCCAGCCCCTACACCCCTCTCTATATCTGTAACCAACTCCAGCCCCTACACCCCTCCCTATCTCTGTAACATCCTCCAGCCCCTACACCCCTCACTATCTCTGTAACCTCCTCCAGCACCCGACAACCCAACCTATCTATGCAACCTCCTCCTGCACCAACACCCCACCCGATCTCTGTAACCTCCTCCAGCCCCCTACAACCCTCCCTATCTCTGTAACCTCCTCCAGCCCCTACACCCTCCCTATCTCTGTAAGCTCCACCAGCCCAGATAACCCTACTTATCTCTGTAACCTCCTACAGCCTCTAGAACCCTTCCTCTCTCTGTAACCTCCTCAAGTCCCTACAACCCTCCCTATCTCTGCAAATTCCTCCAGCCCTTACAACGCTCCCTATCTCTGTAACCTCCTCCAGCTCCATTAACACTCCAAATCTCTGTAACCTCCTCAAGTCCCTACAACGTTTCCTATCACTGTAAACTCCTCCAGTCCCTACAACCCTCCCTATCTCTGTAACCTCCACCAGCCCCTACAACACTCCCTAACTCTGTAACATCTTCCAGTCACTACACCCCTCCCTATCTCTGTAACCTCTTCCAGGCCCTACACCCCTCCCTAACTCTGTAACCTCCTCCAGCCCCTACAACACTCCCTATCTCTGTAACCTCCTCCAGTCCCTACAAACCTACCTATCTCTGTAACCTCCTCCAGCCCCTACAACACTCCCTATCTCTGTAACCTCCTCCAGCCACTAGAACCCTCCCTATCTCTGTAATCTACTCCAGCCCCTACAACCCTCCCTATCTCTGTAAAATCCTCCAGCACCTACAACCCTCCCTATCTCTGTAACCTCCTCCAGCCCCCTAAAACCCTCCCTATTTCTGTAACCTCCTCCAGTCACTACAACCCTCCCTATCTCTGTAACCTCATCCAGCACCCGACAACCCTCCCTATCTCTGTAACCTCCTCCAGCCCCTACAACCCTCCCTATCTCTGTAAACTCCTCCAACCCCCATAACACTCCCTATCTCTGTAACCTCCTGCAGCCAGTGCAACACTTCCTATAACTGAAAACTCCTCAAGCCCCTACAACCCTCCCTATCTCTTTAACCTCCTCAAGTCCCGACAACCCTCCCTATCTCTGTAACCTCCTCCAGCCCCTACAACCCTCCCTATCTCTGTAACCTCCTCCAGCCCCTAAAATCCTCCCTAACTCTGTAACCTCCTCCAGCAACTGCTACCCTCCCTATCTCTGTAACCACCTCCAGCCCCTACAACCCTCCCTATCTCTGTAACTTCCTCCAGGTCCTACGCCCCTCCCTTTCTCTGTAACCTCCTCCAGACACTACAACCCTCCCTATCTTGGTAAACTCCTTCAGCCACTACAACCCCCCCTAACTCTGTAACCTCCTCAAGTCCCTACAACCCTCCCTCTCTCTGTAACCTCCTCCAGCCCCTACAACCCTCCTTATCTCTGTAACATCCTCCAGCCCCTACACCCCTCCCTATCTCTGTAACCTCCTCCAGCCCCTACAACCTTCCCTATCTCTGTAACCTCATCCAGCAACTACAACCCTCCCTATCTCTGTAACCTCCTCCAGCCCCTACAACGCTCCCTATCTCTGTAACCTCCTCCAGCCCCTACAACCCTCCCTATCTCTGTAAACTCCTCCATCCCCAACAAAGCTCCCTATCTCTGTAACCCGCTCCAGCCCCTACACCCCTCTCTATATCTGTAAACAACTCCAGCCCCTACACCCCTCCCTATCTCTGTAACATCCTCCAGCCCCAACACCCCTCACTATCTCTGTAACCTCCTCCAGCCCACTACAACCCTCCCTATCTCTGTAACCTCCTCCAGCCCCTACACCCTCCCTATCTCTGTAAGCTCCACCAGCCCAGATAACCCTACTTATCTCTGTAACCTCCTACAGCCTCTAGAACCCTTCCTCTCTCTGTAACCTCCTCAAGTCCCTACAACCCTCCCTATCTCTGCAAATTCCTCCAGCCCTTACAACGCTCCCTATCTCTGTAACCTCCTCCAGCCCCATTAGCACTCCAAATCTCTGTAACCTCCTCAAGTCCCTACAACGTTTCCTATCACTGTAAACTCCTCCAGTCCCTACAACCCTCCCTATCTCTGTAACCTCCTCCAGCCCCTACAACACTCCCTATCTCTGTAACATCTTCCAGTCACTACACCCCTCCCTATCTCTGTAACCTCTTCCAGTCCCTAAAACCATCCCTATCTCGGTAACCTCCTGCAGCCCCTACAACCCTCCCTATCTCTGTAACCTCCTCCAGTCCCTACAAACCTACCTATCTCTGTAACCTCCTCCAGCCCCTACAACACTCCCTATCTCTGTAACCTCCTCCAGCCCCTAGAACCCTCCCTATCTCTGTAATCTACTCCAGCCCCTACAACCCTCCCTATCTCTGTAACCTCCTCCAGCCGCTACAACCCTCCCTATCTCTGTAAAATCCTCCAGCACCTACAACCCTCCCTATCTCTGTAACATCCTTCAGCACCTACAACCCTCCCTATCTCTGTAACATCCTTCAGCACCTACAACCCACCCTATATCTGTAACCTCCTCCAGTCACTACAACCCTCCCTATCTCTGTAACCTCCTCCAGCACCCGACAACCCTCCCTATCTCTGTAAACTCCTGCAACCAGTGCAACACTCCCTATATCTGCAAACTCCTCAAGCCCCTACAACCCTCCCTACCTCTTTAACCTTCTCAAGTCCCGACAACCCTCCCTATCTCTGTAACCTCCTCCAGCCCCTACAACCCTCCCTACCTCTTTAACCTTCTCAAGTCCCGACAACCCTCCCTATCTCTGTAACCTCCTCCAGCCCCTACAACCCTCCCTATCACTGTAACCTCCTCCAGCCCCTACAACCCTCCCTATCTCTGTAATCTCCTCCAGCTCCCGACAACACTCCCTATCTCTGTAACCTCCTCCAGCCCCTACACCCCTCCCTATCTCTGTAACCTCCTCCAGCACCCGACAACACTACCTATTTCTGCAACCTCCTCCAGTCCCTACAATCATCCCTACCTCTTTAAGGTCCTCCAGTCCCTACAACCCTCCCTATCTCTGTAACCTCCTCCAGCCCCTACACCCCTCCCTACCTCTGTAACCTCCTCCAGCCGCTACAACCCTCCCTATCTCTGTAACCTCCTCCAGCCCCTACAACCCTCCCTAACTCTGTAACCTCCTCCAGCCCCGACAACCCTACCTATCTCTGTAACCTCCTCCAGCCCCTAAAGCCCTCCCTATCTCTGTAACCTCCTCCAGCCCCTCCAACCCTCCCTATCTCAGTAACCTTCTCCAGTCCCTTTAACCCTCCCAATATCTGTAACCTCCTCCTGTCCCTTTAACCCTCCCAATATCTGTAACCACCTCCAGCCCCAACAACACTCCCTATCTCTGTAAGCTACTCCAGCCCCTACACCCCTCCCTTTCTCTGTAACCTCCTCCAGACACTACAACCCTCCCTATCTCGGTAAACTCCTCCAGCCACTACAACACTCCCTATCAATGTTAACTCCACCAGCCACTACATCCCTCGCTATCTCTGAAACCACTTCCAGTCCCTAAAACACTCCCTATCTCTGTAACCACCTCCAGCCCATACACCCCTCCCTATCTCTGTAACCTCTTCCAGGCCCTACAACCATCCCTAACTCTGTAACCTCCTCAAGTCCCTACAACCCTCCCTATCACTTTAGGTTCCTCCAGCCCCTAAAACGCTCCCTATCTCTGTAACCTCCTCCAGCAACAGCTACCCTCCCTATCTCAGTAACATCCTCCAACACCTACAACTCTCCCTATCTCTGTAACCACCTCCAGGCCCTACAGCCCTCCCTATCTCTGTAACCTCCTCAAGCCCCTACACCCCTCCCTATCTCTGTAACCTCCTCCAGCACCTACAACCCTCCCTATCTATGTAACCTCCTCCAGTCCCTTTAACCCTCCCAATATCTGTAACCACCTCCAGCCCCAACAACACTCCCTATCTCTGTAACCTCCTCCAGCCCCTACACCCCTCCCTTTCTCTGTAACATCCTCCAGACACTACAACCCTCCCTATCTCGGTAAACTCCTCCAGCCACTACAACACTCCCTATCAATGTTAACTCCAACAGCCACTACATCCCTCGCTATCTCTGAAACCACTTCCAGTCCCTAAAACACTCCCTATCTCTGTAACCACCTCCAGCCCATACACCCCTCCCTATCTCTGTAACCTCCTCCAGCCCCTAGAACCCTCCCTATCTCTGTAATCTACTCCAGCCCCTACAACCCTCCCTATCTCTGTAACCTCCTCCAGCCGCTACAACCCTCCCTATCTCTGTAAAATCCTCCAGCACCTACAACCCTCCCTATCTCTGTAACATCCTTCAGCACCTACAACCCTCCCTATCTCTGTAACATCCTTCAGCACCTACAACCCACCCTATATCTGTAACCTCCTCCAGTCACTACAACCCTCCCTATCTCTGTATCCTCCTCCAGCACCCGACAACCCTCCCTATCTCTGTAAACTCCTGCAACCAGTGCAACACTCCCTATATCTGCAAACTCCTCAAGCCCCTACAACCCTCCCTACCTCTTTAACCTTCTCAAGTCCCGACAACCCTCCCTATCTCTGTAACCTCCTCCAGCCCCTACAACCCTCCCTATCTCTGTAACCTCCTCCAGCCCCTACAACCCTCCCTATCTCTGTAACCTCCTCCAGCCCCTACAACCCTCCCTATCACTGTAACCTCCTCCAGCCCCTACAACCCTCCCTATCTCTGTAACCTCCTCCAGCTCCCGACAACACTCCCTATCTCTGTAACCTCCTCCAGCCCCTACACCCCTCCCTATCTCTGTAACCTCCTCCAGCACCCGACAACACTACCTATTTCTGCAACCTCCTCCAGTCCCTACAATCATCCCTACCTCTTTAACGTCCCCCAGTCCCTACAACACTCCCTATCTCTGTAACCTCCTCCAGCCCCTACACCCCTCCCTACCTCTGTAACCTCCTCCAGCCGCTACAACCCTCCCTATCTCTGTAACCTCCTCCAGCCCCTACAACCCTCCGTAACTCTGTAACCTCCTCCAGCCCCGACAACCCTACCTATCTCTGTAACCTCCTCCAGCCCCTAAAGCCCTCCCTATCTCTGTAACCTCCTCCAGCCCCTCCAACCCTCCCTATCTCAGTAACCTTCTCCAGTCCCTTTAACCCTCCCAATATCTGTAACCTCCTCCTGTCCCTTTAACCCTCCCAATATCTGTAACCACCTCCAGCCCCAACAACACTCCCTATCTCTGTAAGCTACTCCAGCCCCTACACCCCTCCCTTTCTCTGTAACCTCCTCCAGACACTACAACCCTCCCTATCTCGGTAAACTCCTCCAGCCACTACAACACTCCCTATCAATGTTAACTCCACCAGCCACTACATCCCTCGCTATCTCTGAAACCACTTCCAGTCCCTAAAACACTCCCTATCTCTGTAACCACCTCCAGCCCATACACCCCTCCCTATCTCTGTAACCTCTTCCAGGCCCTACAACCATCCCTAACTCTGTAACCTCCTCAAGTCCCTACAACCCTCCCTATCACTTTAGGTTCCTCCAGCCCCTAAAACGCTCCCTATCTCTGTAACCTCCTCCAGCAACAGCTACCCTCCCTATATCAGTAACATCCTCCAACACCTACAACTCTCCCTATCTCTGTAACCACCTCCAGGCCCTACAGCCCTCCCTATCTCTGTAACCTCCTCCAGCCCCTCCAACCCTCCCTATCTCTGTAACCTCCTCCAGCACCTACAACCCTCCCTATCTATGTAACCTCCTCCAGTCCCTTTAACCCTCCCAATATCTGTAACCACCTCCAGCCCCAACAACACTCCCTATCTCTGTAACCTCCTCCAGCCCCTACACCCCTCCCTTTCTCTGTAACCTCCTCCAGACACTACAACCCTCCCTATCTCGGTAAACTCCTCCAGCCACTACAACACTCCCTATCAATGTTAACTCCACCAGCCACTACATCCCTCGCTATCTCTGAAACCACTTCCAGTCCCTAAAACACTCCCTATCTCTGTAACCACCTCCAGCCCATACACCCCTCCCTATCTCTGTAACCTCTTCCAGGCCCTACAACCATCCCTAACTCTGTAACCTCCTCCAGCCCCTACAACCCTCCCTATCTCCGTAACCTCCTCCAGTCCCTACAAACCTACCTATCTCTGTAACCTCCTCCAGCCCCTACAACACTCCCTATCTCTGTAACCTCCTCCAGCCCCTAGAACCCTCCCTAACTCTGTAATCTACTCCAGCCCCTACACCCCTCCCTATCTCTGTAACCTCCTCCAGCCCCTACAACCCTCCCTATCTCTGTAAAATCCTCCAGCCCCTACAACCCTCCCTATCTCTGTAACATCCTTCAGCCCCCTAAAACCCTCCCTATATCTGTAACCTCCTCCAGTCACTACAACCCTCCCTATCTCTGTAACCTCCTCAAGTCCCGACAACCCTCCCTATCTCTGTAACCTCCTCCAGGCCCTACACCCCTCCTTATCACTGTAACCTCCTCCAAACCCTACAACCCTCCCTATCTGGGTAACCTCCTCCAACCCCCATAACACTCCTTATCTGTGTAACCTCCTGAAGACCCTACAACCCTCACTATCTCTGTAACCTCCTCAAGTCCCTAGAACGCTCCCTATCTCTGTAACCTCCTCCAGCCCCTACATCACTCCCTATCTCTGCAACCTCCTCCAGCCCCTACAAACCTCCCTATCTCTGTAACCTCCTCCAGCCCCTACAACACTCCCTATCTCTGTAACCTCCTCCAGCCCCTACAACCCTCCCTATCTCTGTAACCTCCTCCA
The DNA here is from genome assembly GCA_026770705.1 of Isurus oxyrinchus. Taxonomy (NCBI): domain Eukaryota; kingdom Metazoa; phylum Chordata; class Chondrichthyes; order Lamniformes; family Lamnidae; genus Isurus; species Isurus oxyrinchus. The sequence goes on along the minus strand of JANJGN010000925.1, from coordinate 95,848 downwards.
GCCCGTACAATGCTCCCTAGCTCTGTAGCCTCCTCCACCCCTTTTAACCCTCTCTATCTCTGTAACCTCCTCCAGCACCTGCAACCTTCCCTATCTCTGTAACCTCCTCCAACATCTACAACCCTCCCTATCTCTGTAACCTCCTCAAGCCCCTACAATCCTCCCTATCTCTGTAACATCCTCCAGCCCCTACAACCCTCCCTATCTCTGTAACCTCCTACAGTCCCTACACCCCTCCCTATCTCTGTAACCTCCACCAGCCCCTACACCCCTCCCTATCTCTGTAACCTCCTCCAGCCCCTACGCCCCTCCCTATCTCTGTAACCTCCTCCAGCCCCTACAACCCTACCTATCTCTGTAACCTCCTCCAGCCCCTACAACCCTCCCTATCTCTGTAAACTCCTCCAGCCCCTACACCCCTCCCTATCTCTGTAACCTCCTCCAGCCCCTACAACCCTCCCTATCTCTGTAACCTCCTCCAGCCCCTACACCCCTCCCTATCTCTGTAACCTCCTCCAGCCCCTACAACCCTCCCTATCTCTGTAACCTCCTCCAGCCCCTACACCCCTCCCTATCTCTGTAACCTCCTCCAGCCCCTACACCCCTCCCTAACACTGAAACCTCCTCCAGCCTCTACGCCCCTCCCTATCTCTGTAACCTCCTCCAGCCCCTACACACCTCCCTATCTCTGTAACCTCCTCCAGCCCCTACAACCCTCCCTATCTCTGTAACCTCCTCCAGCCCCTACACCCCTCCCTATCTCTGTAACCTCCTCCAGCCCCTACAACCCTCCCTATCTCTGTAACCTCCTCCAGCCCCTACACCCCTCCCTATCTCTGTAACCTCGTCCAGCCCCTACAACCCTCCCTATCTCTGTAACCTCCTCCAGCCCCTAAAACCCTCCCTATCACTGTAACCTCCTCCAGACCCTACAACCCTCCCTATCTCTGTAACCTCCTCCAGCCCCTACAGCCCTCCCTATCTCTGTAACCTCCTCCAGTAACTACAACCCTATCTCTGTAACCTCCTCCAGCCCATAAAACCCTCCCTATCTCTGTAAACTCCTCCAGCCCCTACACCCCTCCCTAAATCTGTGAACTCCTCCATCCACAACAAACCTCCCTATCTCTTTAACCTCCTCCAGCCCCTACACCCCTCCATATCTCTGTAACCTCTTCCAGCACCTAAAACACACCCTATCTCTGTAACCGCCTCCAGCCCCTACAACATTCCTTATCTCTGTAACAACCTCCAGTCCATACAACACTCCCTATCTCTGTAATCTCCTCCAGCCCCGTAAACCCTCCCTATCTCTGTAACCACCTCCACCCCTACACCCCTCCCTATATCTGTAACCTCCTACAGCCCCTACAACCCTCCCTATCTCTGTAAACGCCCTCAGATCTGATAACCCTCCCTATCTCAGTTAATCACTCTAGTCCCTACAACCCTCCCTATCTCTGTAACCTCCTCCAGCCCCTACACCCCTCCCTATCTCTGTAACCTCCTCCAGTCCCTACAACCCTCCCTATCTCTGTAACTTCCTCCAGACCCTACAACCCTCCCTTTCTCTGTAACCTTCTCCAGCCCCTACAACCCTCCCTATCTCTGTAACCTCCTACAGACCCTACAACCCTCCCTATCTCTGTAACCTCCTCCAGCCCATACAACCCTCCCTATCACTGTAACCACCTCCAGCCCCGATAACCCTCCCTATCTCTGTACCCTCCTCAATTCCCTACAAACCTCCCTATCTCTGTAACCTGCTCAAGCCCCTACACCCCTCCCTATCTCTGTAACCTCCTCCAGCCCCTACAACCCTCCGTTTCTCTGTAACCACCTCCAGCCCCGATAACCCTCCTTATCTCTGTAGCCTCCTCCATCCCCTTCGACCATCCCTATCTCTGTAACCTCCTCCAGCCCCTAAAATCCTCCCTAACTCTGTAACCTCCTCCAGCAACTGCTACCCTCCCTATCTCTGTAACCTCCTCCAGCCCCTACAACCCTCTCTATCTCTGTAACCTCCTCCAGGTCCTACACCCCTCCCTTTCTCTGTAACCTCCTCCAGACACTACAACCCTCCCTACCTTGGTAAACTCCTCCAGCCACTACACCCCCCCCTAACTCTGTAACCTCCTCAAGTCCCTACAACCCTCCCTATCTCTGTAACCACCTCCAGCCCCTACACCCCTCCCTATATCTGTAACCTCCTACAGCCCCTACAACCCTCCCTATCTCTGTAAACGCCCTCAGATCTGATAACCCTCCCTATCTCTGTTAATCACTCTAGTCCCTACAACCCTCCCTATCTCTGTAACCTCCTCCAGTCCCTACAACCCTCCCTATCTCTGTAACTTCCTCCAGACCCTACAACCCACCCTATCTCTGTAACCTTCTCCAGCCCCTACAACCCTCCCTATCTCTGTAAACTCCTACAGACCCTACAACCCTCCCTATCTCTGTAACCTCCTCCAGCCTTTACAACCCTCCCTATCACTGTAACCACCTCCAGCCCCGATAACCCTCCCTATCTCTGTACCCTCCTCAAGTCCCTACAAACCTCCCTATCTCTGTAACCTCCTCCAGCCCCTACACCCCTCCCTATCTCTGTAACCTCCTCCAGTCCCTACAACACTCCCTATCTCTGTAACCTCCTCCAGCCCCTAGAACCCTCCCTATCTCTGTAATCTACTCCAGCCCCTACAACCCTCCCTATCTCTGTAAAATCCTCCAGCACCTACAACCCTCCCTATCTCTGTAACCTCCTCCAGCCCCCTAAAACCCTCCCTATTTCTGTAACCTCCTCCAGTCACTACAACCCTCCCTATCTCAGTAACCTCCTCCAGCACCCGACAACCCTCCCTATCTCTGTAACCTCCTCCAGCCCCTACAACCCTCCCTATCTCTGTAAACTCCTCCAACCCCCATAACACTCCCTATCTCTGTAACCTCCTGCAGCCAGTGCAACACTTCCTATAACTGAAAACTCCTCAAGCCCCTACAACCCCCCCTATCTCTTTAACCTCCTCAAGTCCCGACAACCCTCCCTATCTCTGTAACCTCCTCCAGCCCCTACAACCCTCCCTATCTCTGTAACCTCCTCCAGGCCCCTACACCCCTCCCTATCTCTGTAACCTCCTCCAGCCCCTACACCCCTCCCTATCTCTGTAACCTCCTCCAGCCCCTACAACCCTCCCTATCTCTGTAACCTCCTCAAGTCCCGACAACCCTCCCTATCTCTGTAACCTCCTCCAGCCCCTAAAATCCTCCCTAACTCTGTAACCTCCTCCAGCAACTGCTACCCTCCCTATCTCTGTAACCACCTCCAGCCCCTACAACCCTCCCTATCTCTGTAACTTCCTCCAGGTCCTACGCCCCTCCCTTTCTCTGTAACCTCCTCCAGACATTACAACCCTCCCTATCTTGGTAAACTCCTCCAGCCACTACAACCCCCCCTAACTCTGTAACCTCCTCAAGTCCCTACAACCCTCCCTCTCTCTGTAACCTCCTCCAGCCCCTACAACCCTCCTTATCTCTGTAACATCCTCCAGCCCCTACACCCCTTCCTATCTCTGTAACCTCCTCCAGCCCCTACAACCCTCCCTATCTCTGTAACCTCATCCAGCAACTACAACACTCCCTATCTCTGTAACCTCCTCCAGCCCCTACAACGCTCCCTATCTCTGTAACCTCCTCCAGCCCCTACGACCCTCCCTATCTCTGTAAACTCCTCCATCCCCAACAAAGCTCCCTATCTCTGTAACCCGCTCCAGCCCCTACACCCCTCTCTATATCTGTAAACAACTCCAGCCCCTACACCCCTCCCTATCTCTGTAACATCCTCCAGCCCCTAGACCCCTCACTATCTCTGTAACCTCCTCCAGCCCCCTACAACCCTCCCTATCTCTGTAACCTCCTCCAGCCCCTAAACCCTCCCTATCTCTGTAAGCTCCACCAGCCCAGATAACCCTACTTATCTCTGTAACCTCCTACAGCCTCTAGAACCCTTCCTCTCTCTGTAACCTCCTCAAGTCCCTACAACCCTCCCTATCTCTGCAAATTCCTCCAGCCCTTACAACGCTCCCTATCTCTGTAACCTCCTCCAGCCCCATTAACACTCCAAATCTCTGTAACCTCCTCAAGTCCCTACAACGTTTCCTATCACTGTAAACTCCTCCAGTCCCTACAACCCTCCCTATCTCTGTAACCTCCTCCAGCCCCTACAACACTCCCTATCTCTGTAACATCTTCCAGTCACTACACCCCTCCCTATCTCTGTAACCTCTTCCAGTCCCTACAACCCTCCCTATCTCTGTAACCTCCTGCAGCCCCTACAACCCTCCCTATCTCTGTAACCTCCTCCAGTCCCTACAAACCTACCTATCTCTGTAACCTCCTCCAGCCCCTACAACACTTCCTATCTCTGTAACCTCCTCCAGCCCCTAGAACCCTCCCTATCTCTGTAATCTACTCCAGCCCCTACAACCCTCCCTATCTCTGTAACCTCCTCCAGCCGCTACAACCCTCCCTATCTCTGTAAAATCCTCCAGCACCTACAACCCTCCCTATCTCTGTAACATCCTTCAGCACCTACAACCCTCCCTATCTCTGTAACATCCTTCAGCACCTACAACCCACCCTATATCTGTAACCTCCTCCAGTCACTACAACCCTCCCTATCTCTGTAACCTCCTCCAGCACCCGACAACCCTCCCTATCTCTGTAAACTCCTGCAACCAGTGCAACACTCCCTATATCTGCAAACTCCTCAAGCCCCTACAACCCTCCCTACCTCTTTAACCTTCTCAAGTCCCGACAACCCTCCCTATCTCTGTAACCTCCTCCAGCCCCTACAACCCTCCCTATCACTGTAACCTCCTCCAGCCCCTACAACCCTCCCTATCTCTGTAACCTCCTCCAGCTCCCGACAACACTCCCTATCTCTGTAACCTCCTCCAGCCCCTACACCCCTCCCTATCTCTGTAACCTCCTCCAGCACCCGACAACACTACCTATTTCTGCAACCTCCTCCAGTCCCTACAATCATCCCTACCTCTTTAACGTCCTCCAGTCCCTACAACCCTCCCTATCTCTGTAACCTCCTCCTGCATCTACAACCCTCCCTATCTCTGTAACCTCCTCCAGCCCCTACAACCCTCCCTATCTCTGTAACTTCCTCCAGACCCTACAACCCTCCCTTTCTCTGTAACCTTCTCCAGCCCCTACAACCCTCCCTATCTCTGTAACCTCCTACAGACCCTACAACCCTCCCTATCTCTGTAACCTCCTCCAGCCCCTACAACCCACCCTATCTCTGTAACCTCCTCCAGCCCCTACAACCCTCCCTATCTCTGTAACCTCCTCCAGCCCCTACAACCCACCCTATCTCTGTAACCTCCTCCAGCCCATACAACCCTCCCTATCACTGTAACCACCTCCAGCCCCGATAACCCTCCCTATCTCTGTACCCTCCTCAATTCCCTACAAACCTCCCTATCTCTGTAACCTGCTCAAGCCCCTACACCCCTCCCTATCTCTGTAACCTCCTCCAGCCCCTACAACCCTCCGTTTCACTGTAACCACCTCCAGCCCCGATAACCCTCCTTATCTCTGTAGCCTCCTCCATCCCCTTCGACCATCCGTATCTCTGTAACCTCCTCCAGCCCCTAAAATCCTCCCTAACTCTGTAACCTCCTCCAGCAACTGCTACCCTCCCTATCTCTGTAACCTCCTCCAGCCCCTACAACCCTCTCTATCTCTGTAACCTCCTCCAGCCCCTACACCCCTCCCTTTCTCTGTAACCTCCTCCAGCCCCTACACCCCTCCCTATCTCTGTAACCTCCTCCAGGTCCTACACCCCTCCCTTTCTCTGTAACCTCCTCCAGACACTACAACCCTCCCTACCTTGGTAAACTCCTCCAGCCACTACAGACCCCCCTAACTCTGTAACCTCCTCAAGTCCCTACAACCCTCCCTATCTCTGTAACCACCTCCAGCCCCTACACCCCTCCCTATATCTGTAACCTCCTACAGCCCCTACAACCCTCCCTATCTCTGTAAACGCCCTCAGATCTGATAACCCTCCCTATCTCTGTTAATCACTCTAGTCCCTACAACCCTCCCTATCTCTGTAACCTCCTCCAGTCCCTACAACCCTCCCTATCTCTGTAACTTCCTCCAGACCCTACAACCCACCCTATCTCTGTAACCTTCTCCAGCCCCTACAACCCTCCCTATCTCTGTAACCTCCTACAGACCCTACAACCCTCCCTATCTCTGTAACCTCCTCCAGCCTTTACAACACTCCCTATCACTGTAACCACCTCCAGCCCCGATAACCCTCCCTATCTCTGTACCCTCCTCAAGTCCCTACAAACCTCCCTATCTCTGTAACCTCCTCCAGCCCCTACACCCCTCCCTATCTCTGTAACCTCCTCCAGTCCCTACAACACTCCCTATCTCTGTAACCTCCTCCAGCCCCTAGAACCCTCCCTATCTCTGTAATCTACTCCAGCCCCTACAACCCTCCCTATCTCTGTAAAATCCTCCAGCACCTACAACCCTCCCTATCTCTGTAACCTCCTCCAGCCCCCTAAAACCCTCCCTATTTCTGTAACCTCCTCCAGTCACTACAACCCTCCCTATCTCAGTAACCTCCTCCAGCACCCGACAACCCTCCCTATCTCTGTAACCTCCTCCAGCCCCTACAACCCTCCCTATCTCTGTAAACTCCTCCAACCCCCATAACACTCCCTATCTCTGTAACCTCCTGCAGCCAGTGCAACACTTCCTATAACTGAAAACTCCTCAAGCCCCTACAACCCTCCCTATCTCTTTAACCTCCTCAAGTCCCGACAACCCTCCCTATCTCTGTAACCTCCTCCAGCCCCTACAACCCTCCCTATCTCTGTAACCTCCTCCAGCCCCTAAAATCCTCCCTAACTCTGTAACCTCCTCCAGCAACTGCTACCCTCCCTATCTCTGTAACCACCTCCAGCCCCTACAACCCTCCCTATCTCTGTAACTTCCTCCAGGTCCTACGCCCCTCCCTTTCTCTGTAACCTCCTCCAGACATTACAACCCTCCCTATCTTGGTAAACTCCTCCAGCCACTACAACCCCCCCTAACTCTGTAACCTCCTCAAGTCCCTACAACCCTCCCTCTCTCTGTAACCTCCTCCAGCCCCTACAACCCTCCTTATCTCTGTAACATCCTCCAGCCCCTACACCCCTTCCTATCTCTGTAACCTCCTCCAGCCCCTACAACCCTCCCTATCTCTGTAACCTCATCCAGCAACTACAACACTCCCTATCTCTGTAACCTCCTCCAGCCCCTACAACGCTCCCTATCTCTGTAACCTCCTCCAGCCCCTACGACCCTCCCTATCTCTGTAAACTCCTCCATCCCCAACAAAGCTCCCTATCTCTGTAACCCGCTCCAGCCCCTACACCCCTCTCTATATCTGTAAACAACTCCAGCCCCTACACCCCTCCCTATCTCTGTAACATCCTCCAGCCCCTAGACCCCTCACTATCTCTGTAACCTCCTCCAGCCCCCTACAACCCTCCCTATCTCTGTAACCTCCTCCAGCCCCTAAACCCTCCCTATCTCTGTAAGCTCCACCAGCCCAGATAACCCTACTTATCTCTGTAACCTCCTACAGCCTCTAGAACCCTTCCTCTCTCTGTAACCTCCTCAAGTCCCTACAACCCTCCCTATCTCTGCAAATTCCTCCAGCCCTTACAACGCTCCCTATCTCTGTAACCTCCTCCAGCCCCATTAACACTCCAAATCTCTGTAACCTCCTCAAGTCCCTACAACGTTTCCTATCACTGTAAACTCCTCCAGTCCCTACAACCCTCCCTATCTCTGTAACCTCCTCCAGCCCCTACAACACTCCCTATCTCTGTAACATCTTCCAGTCACTACACCCCTCCCTATCTCTGTAACCTCCTCCAGCCCCTACAACCCTCCGTTTCTCTGTAACCACCTCCAGCCCCGATTACCCTCCTTATCTCTGTAGCCTCCTCCATCCCCTTCGACCATCCCTATCTCTGTAACCTCCTCCAGCCCCTAAAATCCTCCCTAACTCTGTAACCTCCTCCAGCAACTGCTACCCTCCCTATCTCTGTAACCTCCTCCAGCCCCTACAACCCTCTCTATCTCTGTAACCTCCTCCAGGTCCTACACCCTCCCTATCTCTGTAAGCTCCACCAGCCCAGATAACCCTACTTATCTCTGTAACCTCCTACAGCCTCTAGAACCCTTCCTCTCTCTGTAACCTCCTCAAGTCCCTACAACCCTCCCTATCTCTGCAAATTCCTCCAGCCCTTACAACGCTCCCTTTCTCTGTAACCTCCTCCAGCCCCATTAACACTCCAAATCTCTGTAACCTCCTCAAGTCCCTACAACGTTTCCTATCACTGTAAACTCCTCCAGTCCCTACAACCCTCCCTATCTCTGTAACCTCCTCCAGCCCCTACAACACTCCCTATCTCTGTAACATCTTCCAGTCACTACACCCCTCCCTATCTCTGTAACCTCTTCCAGTCCCTACAACCCTCCCTATCTCTGTAACCTCCTGCAGCCCCTACAACCCTCCCTATCTCTGTAACCTCCTCCAGTCCCTACAAACCTACCTATCTCTGTAACCTCCTCCAGCCCCTACAACACTTCCTATCTCTGTAACCTCCTCCAGCCCCTAGAACCCTCCCTATCTCTGTAATCTACTCCAGCCCCTACAACCCTCCCTATCTCTGTAACCTCCTCCAGCCGCTACAACCCTCCCTATCTCTGTAAAATCCTCCAGCACCTACAACCCTCCCTATCTCTGTAACATCCTTCAGCACCTACAACCCACCCTATATCTGTAACCTCCTCCAGTCACTACAACCCTCCCTATCTCTGTAACCTCCTCCAGCACCCGACAACCCTCCCTATCTCTGTAAACTCCTGCAACCAGTGCAACACTCCCTATATCTGCAAACTCCTCAAGCCCCTACAACCCTCCCTACCTCTTTAACCTTCTCAAGTCCCGACAACCCTCCCTATCTCTGTAACCTCCTCCAGCCCCTACAACCCTCCCTATCACTGTAACCTCCTCCAGCCCCTACAACCCTCCCTATCTCTGTAACCTCCTCCAGCTCCCGACAACACTCCCTATCTCTGTAACCTCCTCCAGCCCCTACACCCCTCCCTATCTCTGTAACCTCCTCCAGCACCCGACAACACTACCTATTTCTGCAACCTCCTCCAGTCCCTACAATCATCCCTACCTCTTTAACGTCCTCCAGTCCCTACAACCCTCCCTATCTCTGTAACCTCCTCCTGCATCTACAACCCTCCCTATCTCTGTAACCTCCTCCAGCCCCTACAACCCTCCCTATCTCTGTAACTTCCTCCAGTCCCTACAATCATCCCTACCTCTTTAACGTCCTCCAGTCCCTACAACCCTCCCTATCTCTGTAACCTCCTCCTGCATCTACAACCCTCCCTTTCTCTGTAACCTTCTCCAGCCCCTACAACCCTCCCTATCTCTGTAACCTCCTACAGACCCTACAACCCTCCCTATCTCTGTAACCTCCTCCAGCCCATACAACCCTCCCTATCACTGTAACCACCTCCAGCCCTGATAACCCTCCCTATCTCTGTACCCTCCTCAATTCCCTACAAACCTCCCTATCTCTGTAACCTGCTCAATTCCCTACAAACCTCCCTATCTCTGTAACCTGCTCAAGCCCCTACACCCCTCCCTATCTCTGTAACCTCCTCCAGCCCCTACAACCCTCCGTTTCTCTGTAACCACCTCCAGCCCCGATAACCCTCCTTATCTCTGTAGCCTCCTCCATCCCCTTCGACCATCCCTATCTCTGTAACCTCCTCCAGCCCCTAAAATCCTCCCTAACTCTGTAACCTCCTCCAGCAACTGCTACCCTCCCTATCTCTGTAACCTCCTCCAGCCCCTACAACCCTCTCTATCTCTGTAACCTCCTCCAGGTCCTACACCCCTCCCTTTCTCTGTAACCTCCTCCAGACACTACAACCCTCCCTACCTTGGTAAACTCCTCCAGCCACTACACCCCCCCCTAACTCTGTAACCTCCTCAAGTCCCTACAACCCTCCCTATCTCTGTAACCACCTCCAGCCCCTACACCCCTCCCTATATCTGTAACCTCCTACAGCCCCTACAACCCTCCCTATCTCTGTAAACGCCCTCAGATCTGATAACCTTCCCTATCTCTGTTAATCACTCTAGTCCCTACAACCCTCCCTATCTCTGTAACCTCCTCCAGTCCCTACAACCCTCCCTATCTCTGTAACTTCCTCCAGACCCTACAACCCACCCTATCTCTGTAACCTTCTCCAGCCCCTACAACCCTCCCTATCTCTGTAACCTCCTACAGACCCTACAACCCTCCCTATCTCTGTAACCTCCTCCAGCCTTTACAACCCTCCCTATCACTGTAACCACCTCCAGCCCCGATAACCCTCCCTATCTCTGTACCCTCCTCAAGTCCCTACAAACCTCCCTATCTCTGTAACCTCCTCCAGCCCCTACACCCCTCCCTATCTCTGTAACCTCCTCCAGTCCCTACAACACTCCCTATCTCTGTAACCTCCTCCAGCCCCTAGAACCCTCCCTATCTCTGTAATCTACTCCAGCCCCTACAACCCTCCCTATCTCTGTAAAATCCTCCAGCACCTACAACCCTCCCTATCTCTGTAACCTCCTCCAGCCCCCTAAAACCCTCCCTATTTCTGTAACCTCCTCCAGTCACTACAACCCTCCCTATCTCAGTAACCTCCTCCAGCACCCGACAACCCTCCCTATCTCTGTAACCTCCTCCAGCCCCTACAACCCTCCCTATCTCTGTAAACTCCTCCAACCCCCATAACACTCCCTATCTCTGTAACCTCCTGCAGCCAGTGCAACACTTCCTATAACTGAAAACTCCTCAAGCCCCTACAACCCTCCCTATCTCTTTAACCTCCTCAAGTCCCGACAACCCTCCCTATCTCTGTAACCTCCTCCAGCCCCTACAACCCTCCCTATCTCTGTAACCTCCTCCAGCCCCTAAAATCCTCCCTAACTCTGTAACCTCCTCCAGCAACTGCTACCCTCCCTATCTCTGTAACCACCTCCAGCCCCTACAACCCTCCCTATCTCTGTAACTTCCTCCAGGTCCTACGCCCCTCCCTTTCTCTGTAACATCCTCCAGACATTACAACCCTCCATATCTTGGTAAACTCCTCCAGCCACTACAACCCCCCCTAACTCTGTAACCTCCTCAAGTCCCTACAACCCTCCCTCTCTCTGTAACCTCCTCCAGCCCCTACAACCCTCCTTATCTCTGTAACATCCTCCAGCCCCTACACCCCTTCCTATCTCTGTAACCTCCTCCAGCCCCTACAACCCTCCCTATCTCTGTAACCTCATCCAGCAACTACAACACTCCCTATCTCTGTAACCTCCTCCAGCCCCTACAACGCTCCCTATCTCTGTAACCTCCTCCAGCCCCTACGACCCTCCCTATCTCTGTAAACTCCTCCATCCCCAACAAAGCTCCCTATCTCTGTAACCCGTTCCAGCCCCTACACCCCTCTCTATATCTGTAAACAACTCCAGCCCCTACACCCCTCCCTATCTCTGTAACATCCTCCAGCCCCTAGACCCCTCACTATCTCTGTAACCTCCTCCAGCCCCCTACAACCCTCCCTATCTCTGTAACCTCCTCCAGCCCCTAAACCCTCCCTATCTCTGTAAGCTCCACCAGCCCAGATAACCCTACTTATCTCTGTAACCTCCTACAGCCTCTAGAACCCTTCCTCTCTCTGTAACCTCCTCAAGTCCCTACAACCCTCCCTATCTCTGCAAATTCCTCCAGCCCTTACAACGCTCCCTTTCTCTGTAACCTCCTCCAGCCCCATTAACACTCCAAATCTCTGTAACCTCCTCAAGTCCCTACAACGTTTCCTATCACTGTAAACTCCTCCAGTCCCTACAACCCTCCCTATCTCTGTAACCTCCTCCAGCCCCTACAACACTCCCTATCTCTGTAACATCTTCCAGTCAATACACCCCTCCCTATCTCTGTAACCTCTTCCAGTCCCTACAACCCTCCCTATCTCTGTAACCTCCTGCAGCCCCTACAACCCTCCCTATCTCTGTAACCTCCTCCAGTCCCTACAAACCTACCTATCTCTGTAACCTCCTCCAGCCCCTACAACACTTCCTATCTCTGTAACCTCCTCCAGCCCCTAGAACCCTCCCTATCTCTGTAATCTACTCCAGCCCCTACAACCCTCCCTATCTCTGTAACCTCCTCCAGCCGCTACAACCCTCCCTATCTCTGTAAAATCCTCCAGCACCTACAACCCTCCCTATCTCTGTAACATCCTTCAGCACCTACAACCCTCCCTATCTCTGTAACATCCTTCAGCACCTACAACCCACCCTATATCTGTAACCTCCTCCAGTCACTACAACCCTCCCTATCTCTGTAACCTCCTCCAGCACCCGACAACCCTCCCTATCTCTGTAAACTCCTGCAACCAGTGCAACACTCCCTATATCTGCAAACTCCTCAAGCCCCTACAACCCTCCCTACCTCTTTAACCTTCTCAAGTCCCGACAACCCTCCCTATCTCTGTAACCTCCTCCAGCCCCTACAACCCTCCCTATCACTGTAACCTCCTCCAGCCCCTACAACCCTCCCTATCTCTGTAACCTCCTCCAGCTCCCGACAACACTCCCTATCTCTGTAACCTCCTCCAGCCCCTACACCCCTCCCTATCTCTGTAACCTCCTCCAGCACCCGACAACACTACCTATTTCTGCAACCTCCTCCAGTCCCTACAATCATCCCTACCTCTTTAACGTCCTCCAGTCCCTACAACCCTCCCTATCTCTGTAACCTCCTCCTGCATCTACAACCCTCCCTATCTCTGTAACCTCCTCCAGCCCCTACAACCCTCCCTATCTCTGTAACTTCCTCCAGACCCTACAACCCTCCCTTTCTCTGTAACCTTCTCCAGCCCCTACAACCCTCCCTATCTCTGTAACCTCCTACAGACCCTACAACCCTCCCTATCTCTGTAACCTCCTCCAGCCCATACAACCCTCCCTATCACTGTAACCACCTCCAGCCCCGATAACCCTCCCTATCTCTGTACCCTCCTCAATTCCCTACAAACCTCCCTATCTCTGTAACCTGCTCAAGCCCCTACACCCCTCCCTATCTCTGTAACCTCCTCCAGCCCCTACAACCCTCCGTTTCTCTGTAACCACCTCCAGCCCCGATAACCCTCCTTATCTCTGTAGCCTCCTCCATCCCCTTCGACCATCCCTATCTCTGTAACCTCCTCCAGCCCCTAAAATTCTCCCTAACTCTGTAACCTCCTCCAGCAACTGCTAACCTCCCTATCTCTGTAACCTCCTCCAGCCCCTACAACCCTCTCTATCTCTGTAACCTCCTCCAGGTCCTACACCCCTCCCTTTCTCTGTAACCTCCTGCAGCCCCTACACCCCTCCCTATCTCTGTAACCTCCTCCAGCCCCTACAACCCTCCCTATCTCTGTAACCTCCTCCAGGTCCTACACCCCTCCCTTTCTCTGTAACCTCCTCCAGACACTACAACCCTCCCTACCTTGGTAAACTCCTCCAGCCACTACACCCCCCCCTAACTCTGTAACCTCCTCAAGTCCCTACAACCCTCCCTATCTCTGTAACCACCTCCAGCCCCTACACCCCTCCCTATATCTGTAACCTCCTACAGCCCCTACAACCCTCCCTATCTCTGTAAACGCCCTCAGATCTGATAACCTTCCCTATCTCTGTTAATCACTCTAGTCCCTACAACCCTCCCTATCTCTGTAACCTCCTCCAGTCCCTACAACCCTCCCTATCTCTGTAACTTCCTCCAGACCCTACAACCCACCCTATCTCTGTAACCTTCTCCAGCCCCTACAACCCTCCCTATCTCTGTAACCTCCTACAGACCCTACAACCCTCCCTATCTCTGTAACCTCCTCCAGCCTTTACAACCCTCCCTATCACTGTAACCACCTCCAGCCCCGATAACCCTCCCTATCTCTGTACCCTCCTCAAGTCCCTACAAACCTCCCTATCTCTGTAACCTCCTCCAGCCCCTACACCCCTCCCTATCTCTGTAACCTCCTCCAGTCCCTACAACACTCCCTATCTCTGTAACCTCCTCCAGCCCCTAGAACCCTCCCTATCTCTGTAATCTACTCCAGCCCCTACAACCCTCCCTATCTCTGTAAAATCCTCCAGCACCTACAACCCTCCCTATCTCTGTAACCTCCTCCAGCCCCCTAAAACCCTCCCTATTTCTGTAACCTCCTCCAGTCACTACAACCCTCCCTATCTCAGTAACCTCCTCCAGCACCCGACAACCCTCCCTATCTCTGTAACCTCCTCCAGCCCCTACAACCCTCCCTATCTCTGTAAACTCCTCCAACCCCCATAACACTCCCTAACTCTGTAACCTCCTGCAGCCAGTGCAACACTTCCTATAACTGAAAACTCCTCAAGCCCCTACAACCCTCCCTATCTCTTTAACCTCCTCAAGTCCCGACAACCCTCCCTATCTCTGTAACCTCCTCCAGCCCCTACAACCCTCCCTATCTCTGTAACCTCCTCCAGCCCCTAAAATCCTCCCTAACTCTGTAACCTCCTCCAGCAACTGCTACCCTCCCTATCTCTGTAACCACCTCCAGCCCCTACAACCCTCCCTATCTCTGTAACTTCCTCCAGGTCCTACGCCCCTCCCTTTCTCTGTAACCTCCTCCAGACATTACAACCCTCCCTATCTTGGTAAACTCCTCCAGCCACTACAACCCCCCCTAACTCTGTAACCTCCTCAAGTCCCTACAACCCTCCCTCTCTCTGTAACCTCCTCCAGCCCCTACAACCCTCCTTATCTCTGTAACATCCTCCAGCCCCTACACCCCTTCCTATCTCTGTAACCTCCTCCAGCCCCTACAACCCTCCCTATCTCTGTAACCTCATCCAGCAACTACAACACTCCCTATCTCTGTAACCTCCTCCAGCCCCTACAATGCTCCCTATCTCTGTAACCTCCTCCAGCCCCTACGACCCTCCCTATCTCTGTAAACTCCTCCATCCCCAACAAAGCTCCCTATCTCTGTAACCCGCTCCAGCCCCTACACCCCTCTCTATATCTGTAAACAACTCCAGCCCCTACACCCCTCCCTATCTCTGTAACATCCTCCAGCCCCTAGACCCCTCACTATCTCTGTAACCTCCTCCAGCCCCCTACAACCCTCCCTATCTCTGTAACCTCCTCCAGCCCCTAAACCCTCCCTATCTCTGTAAGCTCCACCAGCCCAGATAACCCTACTTATCTCTGTAACCTCCTACAGCCTCTAGAACCCTTCCTCTCTCTGTAACCTCCTCAAGTCCCTACAACCCTCCCTATCTCTGCAAATTCCTCCAGCCCTTACAACGCTCCCTATCTCTGTAACCTCCTCCAGCCCCATTAACACTCCAAATCTCTGTAACCTCCTCAAGTCCCTACAACGTTTCCTATCACTGTAAACTCCTCCAGTCCCTACAACCCTCCCTATCTCTGTAACCTCCTCCAGCCCCTGCAACACTCCCTATCTCTGTAACATCTTCCAGTCACTACACCCCTCCCTATCTCTGTAACCTCTTCCAGTCCCTACAACCCTCCCTATCTCTGTAACCTCCTGCAGCCCCTACAACCCTCCCTATCTCTGTAACCTCCTCCAGCACCCGACAACCCTCCCTATCTCTGTAAACTCCTGCAACCAGTGCAACACTCCCTATATCTGCAAACTCCTCAAGCCCCTACAACCCTCCCTACCTCTTTAACCTTCTCAAGTCCCGACAACCCTCCCTATCTTTGTAACCTCCTCCAGCCCCTACAACCCTCCCTATCTCTGTAACCTCCTCCAGTCCCTACAAACCTACCTATCTCTGTAACCTCCTCCAGCCCCTACAACACTTCCTATCTCTGTAACCTCCTCCAGCCCCTAGAACCCTCCCTATCTCTGTAATCTACTCCAGCCCCTACAACCCTCCCTATCTCTGTAACCTCCTCCAGCCGCTACAACCCTCCCTATCTCTGTAAAATCCTCCAGCACCTACAACCCTCCCTATCTCTGTAACATCCTTCAGCACCTACAACCCACCCTATATCTGTAACCTCCTCCAGTCACTACAACCCTCCCTATCTCTGTAACCTCCTCCAGCACCCGACAACCCTCCCTATCTCTGTAAACTCCTGCAACCAGTGCAACACTCCCTATATCTGCAAACTCCTCAAGCCCCTACAACCCTCCCTACCTCTTTAACCTTCTCAAGTCCCGACAACCCTCCCTATCTCTGTAACCTCCTCCAGCCCCTACAACCCTCCCTATCACTGTAACCTCCTCCAGCCCCTACAACCCTCCCTATCTCTGTAACCTCCTCCAGCTCCCGACAACACTCCCTATCTCTGTAACCTCCTCCAGCCCCTACACCCCTCCCTATCTCTGTAACCTCCTCCAGCACCCGACAACACTACCTATTTCTGCAACCTCCTCCAGTCCCTACAATCATCCCTACCTCTTTAACGTCCTCCAGTCCCTACAACCCTCCCTATCTCTGTAACCTCCTCCTGCATCTACAACCCTCCCTATCTCTGTAACCTCCTCCAGCCCCTACACCCCTCCCTACCTCTGTAACCTCCTCCAGCCGCTACAACCCTCCCTATCTCTGTAACCTCCTCCAGCCCCTACAACCCTCCCAATATCTGTAACCTCCTCCTGTCCCTTTAACCCTCCCAATATCTGTAACCACCTCCAGCCCCAACAACACTCCCTATCTCTGTAAGCTACTCCAGCCCCTACACCCCTCCCTTTCTCTGTAACCTCCTCCAGACACTACAACCCTCCCTATCTCGGTAAACTCCTCCAGCCACTACAACACTCCCTATCAATGTTAACTCCACCAGCCACTACATCCCTCGCTATCTCTGAAACCACTTCCAGTCCCTAAAACACTCCCTATCTCTGTAACCACCTCCAGCCCATACACCCCTCCCTATCTCTGTAACCTCTTCCAGGCCCTACAACCATCCCTAACTCTGTAACCTCCTAAAGTACCTACAACCCTCCCTATCACTTTAGGTTCCTCCAGCCCCTAAAACGCTCCCTATCTCTGTAACCTCCTCCAGCAACAGCTACCCTCCCTATCTCAGTAACATCCTCCAACACCTACAACTCTCCCTATCTCTGTAACCACCTCCAGGCCCTACAGCCCTCCCTATCTCTGTAACCTCCTCCAGCCCCTACACCCCTCCCTATCTCTGAAACCTCCTCCAGCACCTACAACCCTCCCTATCTATGTAACCTCCTCCAGTCCCTTTAACCCTCCCAATATCTGTAACCACCTCCAGCCCCAACAACACTCCCTATCTCTGTAACCTCCTCCAGCCCCTACACCCCTCCCTTTCTCTGTAACCTCCTCCAGACACTACAACCCTCCCTATCTCGGTAAACTCCTCCAGCCACTACAACACTCCCTATCAATGTTAAATCCACCAGCCACTACATCCCTCGCTATCTCTGAAACCACTTCCAGTCCCTAAAACACTCCCTATCTCTGTAACCACCTCCAGCCCATACACCCCTCCCTATCTCTGTAACCTCTTCCAGGCCCTACAACCATCCCTAACTCTGTAACCTCCTCCAGCCCCTACAACCCTCCCTATCTCCGTAACCTCCTCCAGTCCCTACAAACCTACCTATCTCTGTAACCTCCTCCAGCCCCTACAACACTCCCTATCTCTGTAACCTCCTCCAGCCCCTAGAACCCTCCCTAACTCTGTAATCTACTCCAGCCCCTACACCCCTCCCTATCTCTGTAACCTCCTCCAGCCCCTACAACCCTCCCTATCTCTGTAAAATCCTCCAGCCCCTACAACCCTCCCTATCTCTGTAACATCCTTCAGCCCCCTAAAACCCTCCCTATATCTGTAACCTCCTCCAGTCACTACAACCCTCCCGATCTCTGTAACCTCCTCAAGTCCCGACAACCCTCCCTATCTCTGTAACCTCCTCCAGCACCTACAACCCTCCCTATCTATGTAACCTCCTCCAGTCCCTTTAACCCTCCCAATATCTGTAACCACCTCCAGCCCCAACAACACTCCCTATCTCTGTAACCTCCTCCAGCCCCTACACCCCTCCCTTTCTCTGTAACCTCCTCCAGACACTACAACCCTCCCTATCTCGGTAAACTCCTCCAGCCACTACAACACTCCCTATCAATGTTAACTCCACCAGCCACTACATCCCTCGCTATCTCTGAAACCACTTCCAGTCCCTAAAACACTCCCTATCTCTGTAACCACCTCCAGCCCATACAACCCTCCCTATCTCTGTAACCTCTTCCAGGCCCTACAACCATCCCTAACTCTGTAACCTCCTCCAGCCCCTACAACCCTCCCTATCTCCGTAACCTCCTCCAGTCCCTACAAACCTACCTATCTCTGTAACCTCCTCCAGCCCCTACAACACTCCCTATCTCTGTAACCTCCTCCAGCCCCTAGAACCCTCCCTAACTCTGTAATCTACTCCAGCCCCTACACCCCTCCCTATCTCTGTAACCTCCTCCAGCCCCTACAACCCTCCCTATCTCTGTAAAATCCTCCAGCCCCTACAACCCTCCCTATCTCTGTAACATCCTTCAGCCCCCTAAAACCCTCCCTATATCTGTAACCTCCTCCAGGCACTACAACCCTCCCTATCTCTGTAACCTCCTCAAGTCCCGACAACCCTCCCTATCTCTGTAACCACCTCCAGCCCCTGTAACCCTCCCTATCTCTGTAACCTCCTCCAGGCCCTACACCCCTCCTTATCACTGTAACCTCCTCCAACCCCTACAACCCTCCCTATCTGGGTAACCTCCACCAACCCCCATAACACTCCTTATCTGTGTAACCTCCTGAAGACCCTACAACCCTCACTATCTCTGTAACCTCCTCCAGTCCCTACAAACCTACCTATCTCTGTAACCTCCTCCAGCCCCTACAACACTTCCTATCTCTGTAACCTCCTCCAGCCCCTAGAACCCTCCCTATCTCTGTAATCTACTCCAGCCCCTACAACCCTCCCTATCTCTGTAACCTCCTCCAGCCGCTACAACCCTCCCTATCTCTGTAAAATCCTCCAGCACCTACAACCCTCCCTATCTCTGTAAGATCCTTCAGCACCTACAACCCTCCCTATCTCTGTAACATCCTTCAGCACCTACAACCCACCCTATATCTGTAACCTCCTCCAGTCACTACAACCCTCCCTATCTCTGTAACCTCCTCCAGCACCCGACAACCCTCCCTATCTCTGTAAACTCCTGCAACCAGTGCAACACTCCCTATATCTGCAAACTCCTCAAGCCCCTACAACCCTCCCTACCTCTTTAACCTTCTCAAGTCCCGACAACCCTCCCTATCTCTGTAACCTCCTCCAGCCCCTACAACCCTCCCTATCACTGTAACTTCCTCCAGCCCCTACAACCCTCCCTATCTCTGTAACCTCCTCCAGCTCCCGACAACACTCCCTATCTCTGTAACCTCCTCCAGCCCCTACACCCCTCCCTATCTCTGTAACCTCCTCCAGCACCCGACAACACTACCTATTTCTGCAACCTCCTCCAGTCCCTACAATCATCCCTACCTCTTTAACGTCCTCCAGTCCCTACAACCCTCCCTATCTCTGTAACCTCCTCCTGCATCTACAACCCTCCCTATCTCTGTAACCTCCTCCAGCCCCTACACCCCTCCCTACCTCTGTAACCTCCTCCAGCCGCTACAACCCTCCCTATCTCTGTAACCTCCTCCAGCCCCTACAACCCTCCCAATATCTGTAACCTCCTCCTGTCCCTTTAACCCTCCCAATATCTGTAACCACCTCCAGCCCCAACAACACTCCCTATCTCTGCAAGCTACTCCAGCCCCTACACCCCTCCCTTTCTCTGTAACCTCCTCCAGACACTACAACCCTCCCTATCTCGGTAAACTCCTCCAGCCACTACAACACTCCCTATCAATGTTAACTCCACCAGCCACTACATCCCTCGCTATCTCTGAAACCACTTCCAGTCCCTAAAACACTCCCTATCTCTGTAACCACCTCCAGCCCATACACCCCTCCCTATCTCTGTAACCTCTTCCAGGCCCTACAACCATCCCTAACTCTGTAACCTCCTCAAGTACCTACAACCCTCCCTATCACTTTAGGTTCCTCCAGCCCCTAAAACGCTCCCTATCTCTGTAACCTCCTCCAGCAACAGCTACCCTCCCTATCTCAGTAACATCCTCCAACACCTACAACTCTCCCTATCTCTGTAACCACCTCCAGGCCCTACAGCCCTCCCTATCTCTGTAACCTCCTCCAGCCCCTACACCCCTCCCTATCTCTGTAACCTCCTCCAGCACCTACAACCCTCCCTATCTATGTAACCTCCTCCAGTCCCTTTAACCCTCCCAATATCTGTAACCACCTCCAGCCCCAACAACACTCCCTATCTCTGTAACCTCCTCCAGCCCCTACACCCCTCCCTTTCTCTGTAACCTCCTCCAGACACTACAACCCTCCCTATCTCGGTAAACTCCTCCAGCCACTACAACACTCCCTATCAATGTTAACTCCACCAGCCACTACATCCCTCGCTATCTCTGAAACCACTTCCAGTCCCTAAAACACTCCCTATCTCTGTAACCACCTCCAGCCCATACACCCCTCCCTATCTCTGTAACCTCTTCCAGGCCCTACAACCATCCCTAACTCTGTAACCTCCTCAAGTACCTACAACCCTCCCTATCACTTTAGGTTCCTCCAGCCCCTAAAACGCTCCCTATCTCTGTAACCTCCTCCAGCAACAGCTACCCTCCCTATCTCTGTAACCTCCTCCAGCCCCTTCAAACCTACCTATCTCTGTAACCTCCTCCAGCCCCTACAACCCTCCCTATCTCTGTAAACTCCTCCAGCCCCTACACCCCCTCCCTATCTCTGTAACCTCCTCCAGTCCCTACAACCCTCCCTATCTCTGTAACCTCCTCCAGCCCCTACACCCCTCCCTATCTCTGTAACCTCCTCCAGTAACTACAACCCTATCTCTGTAACCTCCTCCAGCCCATAAAACCCTCCCTATCTCTGTAAACTCCTCCAGCCCCTACACCCCTCCCTAAATCTGTGAACTCCTCCATCCACAACAAACCTCCATATCTCTTTAACCTCCTCCAGCCCCTACACCCCTCCATATCTCTGTAACCTCTTCCAGCACCTAAAACACACCCTATCTCTGTAACCGCCTCCAGCCCCTACAACATTCCTTATCTCTGTAACAACCTCCAGTCCATACAACACTCCCTATCTCTGTAATCTCCTCCAGCCCCGTAAACCCTCCCTATCTCTGTAACCACCTCCACCCCTACACCCCTCCCTATATCTGTAACCTCCTCCAGCCCCTACAACCCTCCCTATCTCTGTAAACGCCCTCAGATCTGATAACCCTCCCTATCTCTGTTAATCACTCTAGTCCCTACAACCCTCCCTATCTCTGTAACCTCCTCCAGTCCCTACAACCCTCCCTATCTCTGTAACTTCCTCCAGACCCTACAACCCTCCCTTTCTCTGTAACCTTCTCCAGCCCCTACAACCCTCCCTATCTCTGTAACCTCCTACAGACCCTACAACCCTCCCTATCTCTGTAACCTCCTACAGACCATACAACCCTCCCTATCTCTGTAACCTCCTCCAGCCCATACAACCCTCCCTATCACTGTAACCACCTCCAGCCCCGATAACCCTCCCTATCTCTGTACTCTCCTCAATTCCCTACAAACCTCCCTATCTCTGTAACCTGCTCAAGCCCCTACACCCCTCCCTATCTCTGTAACCTCCTCCAGCCCCTACACCCCTCCCTATCTCTGTAACCTCCTCCAGCCCCTACACCCCTCCCTATCTCTGTAACCTCCTCCAGCCCCTACAACCCTCCGTTTCTCTGTAACCACCTCCAGCCCCGATAACCCTCCTTATCTCTGTAGCCTCCTCCATCCCCTTCGACCATCCGTATCTCTGTAACCTCCTCCAGCCCCTAAAATCCTCCCTAACTCTGTAACCTCCTCCAGCAACTGCTACCCTCCCTATCTCTGTAACCTCCTCCAGCCCCTACAACCCTCTCTATCTCTGTAACCTCCTCCAGGTCCTACACCCCTCCCTTTCTCTGTAACCTCCTCCAGACACTACAACCCTCCCTACCTTGGTAAACTCCTCCAGCCACTACACCCCCCCCTAACTCTGTAACCTCCTCAAGTCCCTACAACCCTCCCTATCTCTGTAACCACCTCCAGCCCCTACACCCCTCCCTATATCTGTAACCTCCTACAGCCCCTACAACCCTCCCCATCTCTGTAAACGCCCTCAGATCTGATAACCCTCCCTATCTCTGTTAATCACTCTAGTCCCTACAACCCTCCCTATCTCTGTAACCTCCTCCAGCCCCTACAACCATCCCTATCTCTGTAACCTCCTCCAGTCCCTACAACCCTCCCTATCTCTGTAACTTCCTCCAGACCCTACAACCCACCCTATCTCTGTAACCTTCTCCAGCCCCTACAACCCTCCCTATCTCTGTAACCTCCTACAGACCCTACAACCCTCCCTATCTCTGTAACCTCCTCCAGCCCATACAACCCTCCCTATCACTGTAACCACCTCCAGCCCCGATAACCCTCCCTATCTCTGTACCCTCCTCAATTCCCTACAAACCTCCCTATCTCTGTAACCTGCTCCAGCCCCTACACCCCTCCCTATCTCTGTAACCTCCTCCAGCCCCTACAACCCTCCGTTTCTCTGTAACCACCTCCAGCCCCGATAACCCTCCTTATCTCTGTAGCCTCCTCCATCCCCTTCGACCATCCCTATCTCTGTAACCTCCTCCAGCCCCTAAAATCCTCCCTAACTCTGTAACCTCCTCCAGCAACTGCTACACTCCCTATCTCTGTAACCTCCTCCAGCCCCTACAACCCTCCCTATCTCTGTAACCTCCTCCAGGTCCTACACCCCTCCCTTTCTCTGTAACCTCCTCCAGACACTACAACCCTCCCTATCTTGGTAAACTCCTCCAGCCACTACAACCCCCCCTGACTCTGTAACCTCCTCCAGTCCCTACAACCCTCCCTCTCTCTGTAACCTCCTCCAGCCCCTACAACCCTCCTTATATCTGTAACATCCTCCAGCCCCTACAACCCTCCCTATTTCTGTAACCTCATCCAGCAACTGCTACCCTCCCTATCTCTGTAACCTCCTCCATCCCCTACAACCCTCCCTATCTCTGTAACCTCCTCCATCCCCAACAACCCTCCCTATCTCAGTAATCTCCTCCAGCCCTGATAACACTCACTATCTCTGTAAACACCTCCATTACCTACTACCCACCCTATCGCTGTAACTGCTTCCAGCCCCTTCAACCATCCCTATCACTGTAACCTCCTCCAGACCCCACAACCCTCCCTATCTCTGTAACCTCCTCCAGCCCCCACAACCCTCCCTATCTCTGTAACCTCCTCCAGCCACAGAAACCTTCCTATCTCTGTAAACTCCACCTGCACCTACAACCCTCCCTATCTTTGTAACCTCCTCCAGCCCCCACAACCCTCCCTATCTCTGTCACCTCCTCCAGCCACAGAAACCTTCCTATCTCTGTAAACTCCACCTGCACCTACACCCCTCCCTATCTCTGTAACCTCCTCCAGTCCCTACAACCCTCCCTATCTCTGTAACCTCCTCCAGTCCCTACAAACCTCCCTATTTCTGTAACCTCCTCCAGCCCTGATAACCCTCCCTATCTCTGTAACCTCCTCCAGCCACTACAACCCTCCCTATCTAAAAAACCTCCTCCAGCCCCTACAACCCTCCCTATCTCTCTAACCACCTCCAGTCCCTACAACACTCCGTATCTCTGTTAACTACTCAAGATCCGATAACCCTCCCTATCTCTGTAACCTCATACATCCACTACAGCCCTCCCTATCTCTGAAAAATGCTCCAGCCTCAACAACCCTCCCCTTCTCTGTAACCTCCTCCTGCATCTACAACTTCCCTATCCCTGTAACCTCCTCCAACCCCTACAACCCTACCTGTCGCTGTAAACTTTTCCAGTCCATACAATCCTCCCTATCTCTGTAAACTCCTCCAGAACTGATAAATCTCCCTATCTCTGTAACCTCCTCCATCCCCTTCAACCCTCCCTATCTCTGTAAACTCCTCCAGCCCCTACAACCCTCCCTATCTCTGTAACCTCCTCCAGCCCCTACAACCCTCCCTAACTCTGTAAATTCCTCCAGCCCCTACACCCCTCCCTATCTCTGTAACCTCCTCCAGTCCCTACACCCCTCCCTATCTCTGTAACCTCCTCCAGCCCCTACAACCCTCCCTAACTCTGTAACCTCCTCCATCCCCTACAACCCTCCCTATCTCTGTACCCTGCTCCATCCCCTACAACCCTCCCTAACTCTGTAAACTCCTCCAGCCCCTACAAACCACCTATCTCTGTAAACTCCTCCAGCCCCTACAACCCTAACTGTCTCTACAACCTCCCTCAGCCCCTACGGCCCTCCCTATCTCTGTAACCTCCTCCAGCTCCTACAAACCTCCCTATCTCTGTAGCCTCCTCCATTCCCTCCAAACCTCCCTAACTCTGTAAGCTCCACCAGCCCCTACAACTCTCCCTATATCTGTAATCTCATCCAGCCCATACAACCCTCCCTATCTCTGTAAACTCCACCAGCCCCGATAACCCTCCCTATCTCTGTAACCTCCTACAGCCCCTACAACCCTCCCTATCTCTGTAAACTCCTCCAGCCCCGATAACACTCCCTATCTCTGTAACCTCCTACAGCCCCTACAACCCTCCCTGTCTCTGTAAACTCCACCAGCCCCAATAACCCTCCCTATCTCTGTAAACTCCTACAGCCCCTACAAACCTCTCTATCTCTGTAAACTCCACCAGCCCCGATAACCCTCCCTATCTCTGTAATCTCCTCCAGTACCTACAACCCTCTCTATCTCTGTAACCTCCTCCAGCCCCTACCATCCTCCCTATCTCTGTAACCTCCTCCAGCCCCTACAACACTCCCTATCTCTGTAACATCCTCCAGTCCCTACAACCCTCCCTATCTCTGTAAACTCCTCAGGTCCCTACCACCCTCCCTATCTCTGTAGCCTCCTCCAGTCCCTACAAGCCTCCCTATCTCTGTAACCTCCTCCAGCCCCTACAACACTCCCTATCTCTGTAACCTCCTCCAGCCCCTACAACCCTCCCTATCTCTGTAACGTCCTCCAGCCCTGATAATCTTCCCTATCTCTGTAACCTCCTCCAGTACCTACAACCCTCCCTATCTCTGCAACATGCTCCATCCCCTACAACCCTCCCTATATCTATAACCTCCTAAAGCCCCTACAACCCTCCCTATCTCTGTAAACTTCTCCATCCCCCACAACCCTCCCTATCTCTGTAACCACCTCCAGCCCCTACAACTCTCCCTATCTCTGTAACCTCCTCCAGCCCCTAAAACCCTCCCTGTCTCTGTAACCTCCTTCAGCAACTGCTACCCTCCCTATCTCTGTAACCTCCTCCAAGACCTACAACCCTCCCTATCTCTGTAACCTCCTCCAAGACCTACAACCCTCCCTATCTCTGTAACCTCCTCGAGCCCCTACAACCCTCCCTATCTCTCTAACCTCCTCCAGCCCCTAAAACCCTTCCTGTCTCTGTAACCTCCTCCAGCAACTGCTACTCTCCCTATCTCTGCAACCTCCTCCAAGACCTAAAACCCTCCCTATCTCTGAAACCTCCTCGAGCCCCTACTACCCTCCCTATCTCTGTAATATCCTCGAGCCCCTACAACCCTCCCTATCTCTGTAACCTCCAAGAGACCCAACAACACTCCCTAACACTGTAAATTCCTCCAGCCCCATCAACGCCCCCTATCTCTGTAATATCCTCCATCCCCTACAACCCTCCCTATCTCTGTAACATCCTCCAGCCCCTACACCCCTCCCTATCTCTGTAACCTCCTCCAGCACCAACAAACCTCCCTCTCTCTGTAACCTCCTCCAGCCCCTACAACCCTCCCTATCTCTGTAACCTCCTCCATCCCCTACAACCCTCCCTATCTCTGTAACCTCCTCCATCCCCTACAACCCTCCCTATCTCTGTAACCTCCTCCAGCCCATACAACCCTCCCTATCTCTCTAACCTCCTCCAGCCCTGATTACCCTCCCTATCTCTGTAACATTCTTCTGCCCCAACAACACTCCCTATCTCTTTAAGCTCCTCCAGCCCCTACAACCCTCCCTATCTCTGTAACCTCCTCCATCTCCAACAACCCACCCTATCTCTGTAACTACCCCCAGCCCCCACAACACTCCCTATCTCTATAACCTCCTCCAGCCCCTACAACCCTCTCTACATCTGTAAACTCCACCAGCCCCGATAACCCTCCCTATCTCTGTAACCTTCTCCAGCCCCTACAACCCTCCCTATCTCTGTAAACTCCACCAGCCCCGATAACCCTCCCTATCTCTGTAAACTCCTACAGCCCCTACAACTCTCCTTATCTCTGTAAACTCCACCAGCCCCGATAACCCTCCCTATCTCTGTAACCTCCTCCACTACCTACAACCCTCTCTATCTCTGTAACCTCCTCCAGCCCCTACCATCCTCCCTATCTCTGTAACCTCCTCCAGCCCCTACAACACTCCCTATTTCTGTAACCTCCTCCAGTCCCTACCACCCTCCCTATCTCTGTAACCTCCTCCAGTCTCTACAAGCCTCCCTATCTCTGTAACCTCCTCCAGCCCCTACAACACTCCCTATCTCTGTAACCTCCTCCAGCCCCTACAACCCTCCCTATCTCTGTAACGTCCTTCAGCCCTGATAATCTTCCCTATCTCGGTAACCTCCTCCAGTACCTACAACCCTCCCTATCTCTGCAAAATCCTCCATCCCCTACAACCCTCCCTATCTCTATAACCTCCTAAAGCCCCTACAACCCTCCCTATCTCTGTAAACTTCTCCATCCCCCACAACCGTCCCTATCTCTGTAAACACCTCCAGCCCCTAAAACCCTCCCTGTCTCTGTAACCTCCTCCAGCAACTGCTACCCTCCCTATCTCTGTAACCTCCTCCAAGACCTACAACCCTCCCTATCTCTGTAACCTCCTCGAGCCCTACAACCCTCCCTATCTCTGTAACCTCCTCCAGCCCCTAAAACCCTCCCTGTCTCTGTAAACTCCTCCAGCAACTGCTACCCTCCCTATCTCTGTAACCTCCTCCAAGACCTACAACCCTCCCTATCTCTGTAACCTCCTCGAGCCCCTACAACCCTCCCTATCTCTGTAACATCCTCCAGCCCCTACAACCCTCCCTATCTCTGTAACCTCCAAGAGACCCAACAACCCTTCCTAACACTGTAACCTCTTCCAGCCCCAACAACGCTCCCTATCTCTGTAATATCCTCCATCCCCTACAACCCTCCCTATCTCTGTAACATCCTCCAGCACTGATAATCCTCCCTATCTCTGCAACCTCCTCCATCCCCTACAACCCTCCCTATCTCTGTAACATCCTCCAGCCCCTACAATCCTCCCTATCTCTGTAACCTCCTAAAGCCACTACAACCCTCCCTATCTCTGTAACCTCCTCCAGCCCCTACACCCCTCCCTATCTCTGTAACCTCCTCCTGCCCCTACACCCCTCCCTATCTCTGTAACCTCCTAAAGCCACTACAACCCTCCCTATCTCTGTAACCTCCTCCAGCCCCTACACCCCTCCCTATCTCTGTAACCTCCTCCAGACCCTACACCCCTCCCTATCTCTGTAACCTCCTCCAGCCCCTACACCCCTCCCTATCTCTGTAACCTCCTCCTGCCCCTACACCCCTCCCTATCTCTGTAACCTCCTAAAGCCCCTACAACCCTCCCTATCTCTGTAACCTCCTCCAGCACCTACACCCCTCCCTATCTCTGTAACCTCCTAAAGCCCCTACAACCCTCCCTATCTATGTAACATCCTCCTGCCCCCTACAACCTTCCTTACCTCTGTAACATTCTTCTGCCCCAACAAACCTCCCTATTTCTTTAAGCTTCTCCCGCCATGAACACTCCCTATCTCTGTAACCTCCTCCATCCCCTACAACCCTCCCTATCTCTGTAACCTCCTCCAGCCCCTACACCCCTCCCTATCTCTGTAACCTCCTCCATCCCCTACAACCCTCCCTATCTCTGTAACCTCCTCCAGCCCCTACAACCCTCCCTATCTCTGTAACCTCCTCCATCCCCTACAACCCTCCCTATCTCTGTAACCTCCTCCATCCCCTACAACCCTCCCTATCTCTGTAACATCCTCCAGCCCCTACACCCCTCCCTATCTCTGTAACCTCCTCCAGCACCAACAAACCTCCCTCTCTCTGTAACCTCCTCCAGCCCCTACAACCCTCCCTATCTCTGTAACCTCCTCCATCCCCTACAACCCTCCCTATCTCTGTAACCTCCTCCATCCCCTACAACCCTCCCTATCTCTGTAACCTCCTCCAGCCCGTACAACCCTCCCTATCTCTCTAACCTCCTCCAGCCCTGATTACCCTCCCTATCTCTGTAACATTCTTCTGCCCCAACAACACTCCCTATCTCTTTAAGCTCCTCCAGCCCCTACAACCCTCCCTATCTCTGTAACCTTCTCCATCTCCAACAACCCACCCTATCTCTGTAACTACCCCCAGCCCCCACAACACTCCCTATCTCTATAACCTCCTCCAGCCCCTACAACCCTCTCTACATCTGTAAACTCCACCAGCCCCGATAACCCTCCCTATCTCTGTAACCTTCTCCAGCCCCTACAACCCTCCCTATCTCTGTAAACTCCACCAGCCCCGATAACCCTCCCTATCTCTGTAAACTCCTACAGCCCCTACAACTCTCCTTATCTCTGTAAACTCCACCAGCCCCGATAACCCTCCCTATCTCTGTAACCTCCTCCACTACCTACAACCCTCTCTATCTCTGTAACCTCCTCCAGCCCCTACCATCCTCCCTATCTCTGTAACCTCCTCCAGCCCCTACACCCCTCCCTATCTCTGTAACCTCCTCCAGCCCCTACAACCCTCCCTATCTCTGTAACCTCCTCCAGCCCCTACAACACTCCCTATTTCTGTAACCTCTTCCAGTCCCTACCACCCTCCCTATCTCTGTAACCTCCTCCAGCCCTGATAAACCTCCCTATCTCTGTAACCTCCTCCAGACCCCACAACTATCCCTATCTCTGTAACCTCCTCCAGCCCCCACAACCCTCCATATCTCTGTAACCTCCTCCAGTCCCTGCAAGCCTCCCTATCTCTGTAACCTCCTCCAGTCCCTACAACCCTCCCTATCTCTGTAGCCTCCTCCATTCCCTACAAACCTCCCTAAATCTGTAAGCTCCACCAGCCCCTACAACTCTCCCTATATCTGTACCCTCATCCAGCCCATACAACCC
The DNA here is from genome assembly GCA_026770705.1 of Isurus oxyrinchus. Taxonomy (NCBI): domain Eukaryota; kingdom Metazoa; phylum Chordata; class Chondrichthyes; order Lamniformes; family Lamnidae; genus Isurus; species Isurus oxyrinchus. Next base: position 66,261 of record JANJGN010000925.1, on the reverse strand, counting down.
TCCCTATCTCTGTAAACTCCTACAGCCCCGATAACCCTCCCTATCTCTGTAACCTCATACATCCACTACAGCCCTCCCTATCTCTGTAACCTCATACATCCACTACAACCCTCCCTATCTCTGTAACATTCTTCTGCCCCAACAACACTCCCTATCTCTTTAAGCTCCTCCAGCCCCTACAACCCTCCCTATCTCTGTAACCTTCTCCATCTCCAACAACCCACCCTATCTCTGTAACTACCCCCAGCCCCCACAACACTCCCTATCTCTATAACCTCCTCCAGCCCCTACAACCCTCTCTACATCTGTAAACTCCACCAGCCCCGATAACCCTCCCTATCTCTGTAACCTTCTCCAGCCCCTACAACCCTCCCTATCTCTGTAAACTCCACCAGCCCCGATAACCCTCCCTATCTCTGTAACCTCCTCCAGCCCCTACAACTCTCCTTATCTCTGTAAACTCCACCAGCCCCGATAACCCTCCCTATCTCTGTAACCTCCTCCACTACCTACAACCCTCTCTATCTCTGTAACCTCCTCCAGCCCCTACCATCCTCCCTATCTCTGTAACCTCCTCCAGCCCCTACAACACTCCCTATTTCTGTAACCTCTTCCAGTCCCTACCACCCTCCCTATCTCTGTAACCTCCTCCAGCCCTGATAAACCTCCCTATCTCTGTAACCTCCTCCAGACCCCACAACCATCCCTATCTCTGTAACCTCCTCCAGCCCCCACAACCCTCCCTATCTCTGTAACCTCCTCCAGTCCCTGCAAGCCTCCCTATCTCTGTAACCTCCTCCAGTCCCTACAACCCTCCCTATCTCTGTAACCTCCTCCATCCCCTACAACCCTCCCTATCTCTGTAGCCTCCTCCATTCCCTACAAACCTCCCTAAATCTGTAAGCTCCACCAGCCCCTACAACTCTCCCTATATCTGTAACCTCATCCAGCCCATACAACCCTCCCTATCTCTGTAAACTCCTACAGCCCCGATAACCCTCCCTATCTCTGTAACCTCATACATCCACTACAGCCCTCCCTATCTCTGTAACCTCATACATCCACTACAACCCTCCCTATCTCTGTAACCTCATACATCCACTACAGCCCTCCCTATCTCTGTAACCTCATACATCCACTACAACCCTCCCTATCTCTGTAACCTCCTCCAGCCCCTACACCCCTCCCTATCTCTGTAACCTCCTCCATCCCCTACAACCCTCCCTATCTCTGTAACCTCCTCCAGCCCCTACAACCCTCCCTATCTCTGTAACCTCCTCCATCCCCTACAACCCTCCCTATCTCTGTAACCTCCTCCATCCCCTACAACCCTCCCTATCTCTGTAACATCCTCCAGCCCCTACACCCCTCCCTATCTCTGTAACCTCCTCCAGCACCAACAAACCTCCCTCTCTCTGTAACCTCCTCCAGCCCCTACAACCCTCCCTATCTCTGTAACCTCCTCCATCCCCTACAACCCTCCCTATCTCTGTAACCTCCTCCATCCCCTACAACCCTCCCTATCTCTGTAACCTCCTCCAGCCCGTACAACCCTCCCTATCTCTCTAACCTCCTCCAGCCCTGATTACCCTCCCTATCTCTGTAACATTCTTCTGCCCCAACAACACTCCCTATCTCTTTAAGCTCCTCCAGCCCCTACAACCCTCCCTATCTCTGTAACCTTCTCCATCTCCAACAACCCACCCTATCTCTGTAACTACCCCCAGCCCCCACAACACTCCCTATCTCTATAACCTCCTCCAGCCCCTACAACCCTCTCTACATCTGTAAACTCCACCAGCCCCGATAACCCTCCCTATCTCTGTAACCTTCTCCAGCCCCTACAACCCTCCCTATCTCTGTAAACTCCACCAGCCCCGATAACCCTCCCTATCTCTGTAAACTCCTACAGCCCCTACAACTCTCCTTATCTCTGTAAACTCCACCAGCCCCGATAACCCTCCCTATCTCTGTAACCTCCTCCACTACCTACAACCCTCTCTATCTCTGTAACCTCCTCCAGCCCCTACCATCCTCCCTATCTCTGTAACCTCCTCCAGCCCCTACAACACTCCCTATTTCTGTAACCTCTTCCAGTCCCTACCACCCTCCCTATCTCTGTAACCTCCTCCAGCCCTGATAAACCTCCCTATCTCTGTAACCTCCTCCAGACCCCACAACCATCCCTATCTCTGTAACCTCCTCCAGCCCCCACAACCCTCCCTATCTCTGTAACCTCCTCCAGTCCCTGCAAGCCTCCCTATCTCTGTAACCTCCTCCAGCCCCTACACCCCTCCCTATCTCTGTAACCTCCTCCAGCCCCTACACCCCTCCCTATCTCTGTAACCTCCTCCAGTCCCTACAACCCTCCCTATCTCTGTAGCCTCCTCCATTCCCTACAAACCTCCCTAAATCTGTAAGCTCCACCAGCCCCTACAACTCTCCCTATATCTGTACCCTCATCCAGCCCATACAACCCTCCCTATCTCTGTAAACTCCTACAGCCCCGATAACCCTCCCTATCTCTGTAACCTCATACATCCACTACAGCCCTCCCTATCTCTGTAACCTCATACATCCACTACAACCCTCCCTATCTCTGTAACATTCTTCTGCCCCAACAACACTCCCTATCTCTTTAAGCTCCTCCAGCCCCTACAACCCTCCCTATCTCTGTAACCTTCTCCATCTCCAACAACCCACCCTATCTCTGTAACTACCCCCAGCCCCCACAACACTCCCTATCTCTATAACCTCCTCCAGCCCCTACAACCCTCTCTACATCTGTAAACTCCACCAGCCCCGATAACCCTCCCTATCTCTGTAACCTTCTCCAGCCCCTACAACCCTCCCTATCTCTGTAAACTCCACCAGCCCCGATAACCCTCCCTATCTCTGTAAACTCCTACAGCCCCTACAACTCTCCTTATCTCTGTAAACTCCACCAGCCCCGATAACCCTCCCTATCTCTGTAACCTCCTCCACTACCTACAACCCTCTCTATCTCTGTAACCTCCTCCAGCCCCTACCATCCTCCCTATCTCTGTAACCTCCTCCAGCCCCTACAACACTCCCTATTTCTGTAACCTCTTCCAGTCCCTACCACCCTCCCTATCTCTGTAACCTCCTCCAGCCCTGATAAACCTCCCTATCTCTGTAACCTCCTCCAGACCCCACAACCATCCCTATCTCTGTAACCTCCTCCAGCCCCCACAACCCTCCCTATCTCTGTAACCTCCTCCAGTCCCTGCAAGCCTCCCTATCTCTGTAACCTCCTCCAGTCCCTACAACCCTCCCTATCTCTGTAACCTCCTCCATCCCCTACAACCCTCCCTATCTCTGTAGCCTCCTCCATTCCCTACAAACCTCCCTAAATCTGTAAGCTCCACCAGCCCCTACAACTCTCCCTATATCTGTAACCTCATCCAGCCCATACAACCCTCCCTATCTCTGTAAACTCCTACAGCCCCGATAACCCTCCCTATCTCTGTAACCTCATACATCCACTACAGCCCTCCCTATCTCTGTAACCTCATACATCCACTACAACCCTCCCTATCTCTGTAACCTCATACATCCACTACAACCCTCCCTATCTCTGTAACCTCATACATCATTACAGCCCTCCCTATCTCTGTAACCTCATACATCCACTACAACCCTCCCTATCTCTGTAACCTCATACATCCACTACAACCCTCCCTATCTCTGTAACCTCATACATCCACTACAACCCTCCCTATCTCTGTAACCTCATACATCCACTACAACCCTCCCTATCTCTGTAACCTCATACATCCACTACAACCCTCCCTATCTCTGTAACCTCATACATCCACTACAACCCTCCCTATCTCTGTAACCTCATACATCCACTACAACCCTCCCTATCTCTGTAACCTCATACATCCACTACAACCCTCCCTATCTCTGTAACCTCATACATTCACTACAACCCTCCCCATCTCTGTAACATCCTCCTGCATCTACAACTTCCCTATCCCTGTAACCTCCTCCAACCCCTACAAACCTACCTGTCGCTGTAAAATTTTCCAGTCCATACAATCCTCCCTATCTCTGTAAACTCCTCCAGAACTGATAAATCTCCCTATCTCTGTAACCTCCTCCATCCCCTTCAACCCTCCCTATCTCTGTAGCATGCTCCATCCCCTACACCCCTCCCTATCTCTGTAACCTCCTCCATCCCCTACAACCCTCCCTAACTCTGTAAACTCCTCCAGCCCCTACAAGCCTAACTATCTCTACAACCTCTTTCAGCCCCTACAAACCTCCCTATCTCTGTAGCCTCCTCCCTTCCCTACAAACCTCCCTAACTCTGTAAGCTCCACCAGCCCCTACAACTCTCCCTATATCTGTAACCTCATCCAGCCCATACAACCCTCCCTATCTCTGTAAACTCCACCAGCCCCGATAACCCTCCCTATCTCTGTAACCTCCTCCAGCCCCTACAACCCTCCCTATCTCTGTAAACTCCACCAGCCCCGATAACCCTCCCTATCTCTGAAACATACTCCAGCCTCAACAACCCTCCCCATCTCTGTAACATCCTCCTGCATCTACAACTTCCCTATCCCTGTAACCTCCTCCAACCCCTACAAACCTACCTGTCGCTGTAAAATTTTCCAGTCCATACAATCCTCCCTATCTCTGTAAACTCCTCCAGAACTGATAAATCTCCCTATCTCTGTAACCTCCTCCATCCCCTTCAACCCTCCCTATCTCTGTAGCATGCTCCATCCCCTACACCCCTCCCTATCTCTGTAACCTCCTCCATCCCCTACAACCCTCCCTAACTCTGTAAACTCCTCCAGCCCCTACAAGCCTAACTATCTCTACAACCTCTTTCAGCCCCTACAAACCTCCCTATCTCTGTAGCCTCCTCCCTTCCCTACAAACCTCCCTAACTCTGTAAGCTCCACCAGCCCCTACAACTCTCCCTATATCTGTAACCTCATCCAGCCCATACAACCCTCCCTATCTCTGTAAACTCCACCAGCCCCGATAACCCTCCCTATCTCTGTAACCTCCTCCAGCCCCTACAACCCTCCCTATCTCTGTAAACTCCACCAGCCCCGATAACCCTCCCTATCTCTGAAAAATGCTCCAGCCTCAACAACCCTCCCCATCTCTGTAACGTCCTCCTGCATCTACAACTTCCCTATCCCTGTAACCTCCTCCAACCCCTACAACCCTACCTGTCGCTGTAACATTTTCCAGTCCATACAATCCTCCCTATCTCTGTAAACTCCTCCAGAACTGATAAATCTCCCTATCTCTGTAACCTCCTCCATCCCCTTCAACCCTCCCTATCTCTGTAGCATGCTCCATCCCCTACACCCCTCCCTATCTCTGTAACCTCCTCCATCCCCTACAACCCTCCCTAACTCTGTAAACTCCTCCAGCCCCTACAAGCCTAACTATCTCTACAACCTCTTTCAGCCCCTACAACCCTCCCTATCTCTGTAGCCTCCTCCCTTCCCTACAAACCTCCCTAACTCTGTAAGCTCCACCAGCCCCTACAACTCTCCCTATATCTGTAACCTCATCCAGCCCATACAACCCTCCCTATCTCTGTAAACTCCACCAGCCCCGATAACCCTCCCTATCTCTGTAACCTCCTCCAGCCCCTACAACCCTCCCTATCTCTGTAAACTCCACCAGCCCCGATAACCCTCCCTAACTCTGTAACCTCCTACAGCCCCTACAACCCTCCCTATCTCTGTAAACTCCACCAGCCCCTACATGCCTCCCTATCTCTGTAAACTCCACCAGCCCTGATAACCCTCCCTATCTCTGTAAACTCCTACAGCCCCTACATCCCTCCCTATCTCTGTAAACTCCACCAGCCCCGATAACCCTCCCTATCTCTGTAACCTCCTCCAGTACCTACAATCCTCTCTATCTCTGTAACCGCCTCCAGCCCCTACCATCCTCCCTAACTCTGTAACCTCCTCCAGCCCCAACACCCCTCCCTATCTCTGTAACCTCCTCCAGCCCCTACACCCCTCCCTATCTCTGTAACCTCCTCCAGACCCTACAACCCTCCCTATCTCTGTAAACTCCTCCAGCCACAACAACCCTCCCTATCTCTGTAACCTCCTCCAGACCCTACACCCCTCCCTATCTCTGTAACCTCCTCCAGCCCCTACAACACTCCCTATCTCTGTAACCTCCTCCAGACCCTACACCCCTCCCTATCTCTGTAACCTCCTCCAGCCCCTACACCCCTCCCTATCTCTGTAACCTCCTCCAGCCCCTACACCCCTCCCTATCTCTGTAACCTCCTCCAGTCCCTACACCCCTCCCTATCTCTGTAACCTCCTCCAGCTCCTACACCCCTCCCTATCTCTGTAACCTCCTCCAGTCCCTACACCCTTCCCTATCTCTGTAACCTCCTCCAGTCCCTACACCCCTCCCTATCTCTGTAACCTCCTCCAGCCCCTACACCCCTCCCTATCTCTGTAACCTCCTCCAGTCCCTACACCCCTCCCTATCTCTGTAACCTCCTCCAGCTCCTACACCCCTCCCTATCTCTGTAACCTCCTCCAGCCCCTACACCCCTCCCTATCTCTGTAACCTCCTCCAGCCCCTACAACCCACCCTATCTCTGTAACCTCCTCCAGCCCCTACACCCCTCCCTATCTCTGTAACCTCCTCCAGCCCCTACACCCCTCCCTATCTCTGTAACCTCCTCCAGCCCCTACAACCCTCCCTATCTCTGTAACTTCCTCCAGTCCCTACACCCCTCCCTATCTCTGTAACCTCCTCCAGTCCCTACACCCCTCCCTATCTCTGTAACCTCCTCCAGCTCCTACACCCCTCCCTATCTCTGTAACCTCCTCCAGCCCCTACACCCCTCCCTATCTCTGTAACCTCCTCCAGACCCTACACCCTCCCTATCTCTGTAACCTCCTCCAGACCCTACACCCTCCCTATCTCTGAAACCTCCTCCAGCCCCTACACCCCTCCCTATCTCTGTAACCTCCTCCAGCCCCTACACCCCTCCCTATCTCTGAAACCTCCTCCATGCCCTATGACCCTCCTAGATCTCTGCTCTCCTCAAATTCCAGCCTCTTGAGCTTCTACTGATTCCCGTCGCTCCCCAAAATGCGACCGTGCCTTCAGCTGCCTGGGGCCCTGAGCTCTGGAAATTGCTCCCTAAACCTCAACACTGTCCTGCTGACAGTGCAGCACTCCCTCAGTACTGATCCTCCGACAGTGCAGCACTCCCTCAGTACTGACCCTCCGACAGTGCAGCACTCCCTCAGTACTGACCCTCCGACAGTGTAGCACTCCCTCAGTACTGACCCTCCGACAGTGCAGCACTCCCTCAGTACTGACCCTCTGACAGTGCAGCACTCCCTCAGTACTGACCCTCCGACAGTGCAGCACTCCCTCAGTACTGATCCTCCGACAGTGCAGCACAGCCTCAGTACTGACCCCGTGACAGTGCTGCACTCCCTCTGTACTGACCCCGTGATAGTGCTGCACTCCCACAGTACTGACCCTCTGACAGTGCAGCACTCCATCAGTACTGACCCTCCGACAGTGCAGCACTCCCTCAGTACTGATCCTCCGACAGTGCAGCACTCCCTCAGTACTGACCCTCCGACAGTGCAGCACTCCCTCAGTACTGACCCTCCGACAGTGTAGCACTCCATCATTACTGACCCTCTGACAGTGCAGCACTCCCTCAGTACTGAACCTCTGAAAGTGCAGCACTCCCTCAGTACTGACCCTCCAACAGTGCAGCACTCCCTCAGTACTGACCCTCCAACAGTGCAGCACTCCCTCAGTACTGACCCTCCGACAGTGCAGCACTCCCTCAGTACTGACCCTCCGACAGTTCTGCACTCCCTCATTACTTAGGCTCTGACAGTGGAGCACTCCCTCAGTACTGACCCTCTGACAGTGCAGCTCTGCGCCAGTACTTACAGTCTGACAGTACAGCACTCCCTTAGTACTGACCGTCGGACAGTGCAGCACTCCCTTAGTACTGACTCTCCGAAGGTGCAGCACTCCCTCAGTACTGACCATCCGACACAGCAGCAGTTCCTCAATACTGTCACTCCGACAATGCAGCACTCCCTCAGTAATGACCCTCCGACAGTGCAGCTCATCCTCAATACCAACCCTCCGAGAGTGCAGCACTCCCTCAGTACTGACAATCCCACATTGCAGCACTCCCTCAGTTTTGACCCTCCGACAGTGCAGCACTCTCTCAGTTCTGACCCTCCGATAGTGCAGCACTCCCTCAGTACTGACCCTCCGACAGTGCAGCACTCCCTCAGTACTGACCCTCCGACAATGCAGCACTTCCTCAGTACTGACACTCTGACAGTGCAGCACTCCCTCAGTACTGACCCTCTGACACTGCAGCACTCCCTCAGTACTGACACTCTGACAGTGCAGCACTCCCTCAGTACTGACCCTCCGACAATGCAGCAAACCATAAATAATGATCCTCCGACGGTGCAGTTCTTCCTCAGTACTGACCCTCCGACAGTGCAGCACCCCCTCAGTGACACAATCCTACAGTGCACCACTCCCTCAGTACTGACCCTCCGTGAATGCACCTCTCCCTGAGTACTGACCATCTGACAGTGCAGCACTCCCTCAGTTTTGGGTCTGTGTTGTGTCCATGTTGGGTGTGAGTTGTGTCAGTATTGGGACTGTGTTGTGTCCATGTTTGGTGTGAGTTGTGTCAGTATTGGGTCAGTGTTGTGTCTATGTTGGGTGTGAGTTGTGTCTGTATTGGGTCTGTGTTGTGTCCATGTTGGGTGTGAGATGTGTCATTATTGGGTCTGTGTTGTGTCCATGTTGGTTGTGTGTTCTGTCAGTATTGGTTCTGTGTTGTGTCCATGTTGGGTGTGAGTTGTGTCAGAATTAGGTCGGTGTTGTGCCCATGTTGGGTGTGAGTTGTCTCAGTATTGTGTCTGTGTTGTGTCCATGTTGGGTGTGAGTTGTCTCAGTATTGTGTCTGTGTTGTGTCCATGTTGGGTGTGAGTTGTATCTGTATTGGGTCAGTGTTGTGTCCATGTTGGGTGTGAGTTGTGTCAGTATTGGGCCTGTGTTCTGTCCATGTTGGGTGTGAGTTGTGTCAGTATTGGGTATGTGTTGTGTCCATGTTGGGTGTGAGTTGTGTCAGTATTGGGTCTGTGTTGTGTCCATGTTGGGTGTGAGTTGTGTCAGTATTGGGACTGTGTTGTGTCCATGTTGGGTGTGAGTTGTATCTGTATTGGGTCAGTGTTGTGTCCATGTTGGGTGTGAGTTGTGTCAGTATTGGGTCAGTGTTGTGTCCATGTTGGTTGTGAGTTGTGTCAGTATTGGGTCAGTGTTGTGTCCATGTTGGGTGTGAGTTGTGTCAGTATTGGGTCTGTGTTGTGTCCAGGTTGGGTGTGAGTTGTGTCAGTATTGGGTCAGTGTTGTGTCCATGTTGGGTGTGAGTTGTGTCAGTATTGGGTCTGTGTTGTGTCCAGGTTGGGTGTGAGTTGTGTCAGTATTGGGTCGGTGTTGTGTCCATGTTGGATGTGAGTTGTGTCTGTATTGGTTCTGTGTTGTGTCAATGTTAGGAGTGAGTTGTGTCAGTATTAGGTCTGTGTTGTGTCCAAATTGTGTGTGAGTTGTGTCTGTATTCGGTCAGTGTTGTGTCCATGTTGGTGTGAGTTGTGTCAGTATTGTGTCTGTGTTGTGTCCATGTTGGGAGTGAGTTGTGTCAGTATTGGGTCAATGTTGTTTCCAGGTTGGGTGTGAGTTGGGTCTATATTGGGTCCTTCTTTTGTCCAGGTTGGGTGTGAGTTGGGTCTGTATTGCGTCTCTGTTGTGTCCATGTTCGGTGAGTTTAGTGTCTGTATTGGTTTTGTGTTTCATCCATGTTGAGTTTGAGTTGTGTCTGTATTGGGTCAGTGTTCTGTGCATGTTCCTTCTGTGTTGTGTCAGTATTGTGTCTGTGTTGCGTCCAGGTTGTGTGTGTGTTGTGTCAGTATAGGATTTGTGCTGTGTCCACGTTGGGTGTGAGTTGTGTCAGTATTGGGTCTGTGTTGTGTCCATGTTGGGTGTGAGATGTGTCAGTAATGGGTCTGTGTTCTGTCCATGTTGGGTGTGAGATGTGTCAGTATTGGGTCTGTGTTGTGTCCATGTTGGGTGTGAGATGTGTCAGTATTGGGTCTGTGTTGTGTCCATGTTGGGTGTGAGATGTGTCAGTATTGGGTCTGTGTTGTGTCCATGTTGGGTGTGAGTTGTGTCTGTATTGGGTCAGTGTTGTGTCCATATTGAGTGTGAGTTGTGTCAGTATTGGTTCACTGTTGTGTCCATGTTGGGTGTGAGTTGTGTCAGTATTGGGTCTGTGTTGTGTCCATGTTGGGTGTGAGTTGTGTCAGTATTGGGTCTGTGTTGTGTACATGTTGGGTGTGAGTTGTGTCAGTATTGGGTCAGTGTTGTGTCCATGTTGGGTGTGAGTTGTGTCAGTATTGGGTGTGTGTTGTGTACATGTTGTGTCTGAGTTGTGTCAGTATTGGGTCTGTGTTGTGTCCATGTTGGGTGTGAGTTGTGTCAGTATTGGGTGTGTGTTGTGTCCATGTTGGGTGTGAGTTGTGTCAGTATTGGGTGTGTGTTGTGTACATGTTGTGTCTGAGTTGTGTCAGTATTGGGTCTGTGTTGTGTCCATGTTGGGTGTGAGTTGTGTCAGTATTGGGTCTGTGTTGTGTCCATGTTCGGTGTGAGTTGTGTCAGTATTGGGGCTGTGTTGTGTCCATGTAGGGTGTGAGTTGTGTCTGTATTGGGTCAGTGTTGTGTCCATGTTGTGTGTGAGTTGTGTCAGTATTGGGTCTGTGTTGTGTCCATGTTGGGTGTGAGTTGTGTCAGTATTGGGTCTGTGTTGTGTACATGTTGTGTGTGAGTTGTGTCAGTATTGGGTCTGTGTTGTGTCCATGTTGGGTGTGAGTTGTGTCTGTATTGGGTCTGTGTTGTGTCCATGTTGGGTGTGAGTTGTGTCAGTATTGGGTCAGTGTTGTGTCCATGTTGGGTGTGAGTTGTGTCAGTATTGGGTATGTGTTGTGTCCATGTTGGGTGTGAGTTGTGTCAGTATTGGGTGTGTGTTGTGCCCATGTTGGGTGTGAGTTGTGTCAGTATTGGGTCTGTGTTGTGTCCATGTTGGGTGTGAGTTGCGTCAGTATTGGGTCTGTGTTGTGTCCATGTTGGGTGTGAGTTGTGTCTGTATTGGGTCTGTGTTGTGTCCATGTTGGGTGTGAGTTGTGTCTGTATTGGGTCTATGTTGTGTCCATGTTGAGTGTGAGTTGTGTCAGTATTGGGTCTGTGTTGTGTCCATGTTCGTTGAGGGTTGTGTCAGTATTGGGTCTGTGTTGTGTCCAGGTTGGGTGTGAGTTGGGTCTGTATCAGGTCTTTTTTGTGTCCATGTTGGGAGTGGGTTGTGTCTGTATTTGGTCAGTTTTGTGTTCATGTTGAGTCTAAGTTTTGTCTGCATTGGGTCAGTGTTGTGTTCATGTTGAGTGTGGGTTGTGTCAGTATTGGGTCTGTGCTTTGTCTATGTCGGGTGTGAGTTGTTTCAGTATCGGGGCTATGTTTTGTCTATGTTGGGTGTGAGTTGTGTCAGTATTGGGTCAGTGTTGTGTCCATGTTGGGTGTGAGTTGTGTCTGTATTGGGTCTGTGTTGTTTCCATGTTGGGTGTGAGTTGTTTCAGTATTGGGTCTGTGTTGTGTCCATGTTGGGTGTGAGTTGTTTCTATATTGGGTCTGTGTTGTGTCCATGTTGGGTGTGAGTTGTTTCAGTATTGGGTCTGTGTTGTGTCCATGTAGGGTGTGAGTTGTGTCAGTATTGGGTCAGTGTTGTGTCCATGTTGGGTGTGAGCTTTGTCAGTATTGGGTCAGTGTTGATTCCATGTTGGGTGTGAGTTGTGTCAGTATTGGGTGTGTGTTGTGTCCATGTTGGGTGTGAGTTGTGTCAGTATTGGGTGTGTGTTGTGTCCATGTTGGGTGTGAGATGTGTCTGTATTGGGTCTGTGTTGTGTCCATGTTGGGTGTGAGTTGTGTCAGTATTGGGTGTGTGTTGTGTCCATGTTGGGTGTGAGATGTGTCTGTATTGGGTCTGTGTTGTGTCCATGTTGGGTGTGAGTTGTGTCTGTATTGGGTCTGTGTTGTGTCCATGTTGGGTGTGATTTGTGTCAGTATTGTGTCAGTGTTGTGTCCATGTTGGGTGTGAGTTGTGTCTGTATTGGGTCTGTGTCGTGTCCATGTTGGGTGTGAGTTGTGTCAGTATTGTGTCAGTGTTGTGTCCATGTTGGGTGTGAGTTGTGTCAGTATTGGGTCTGTGTTGTGACCATGTTGGGTGTGAGTTGTGTCAGTATTGGGTCTGTGTTGTGTCTATGTTGGGTGTGAGTTGGGTCAGTATTGGGTGTGTGTTGTGTCCATGTTGGGTGTGAGTGGTGTCAGTATTGGGTCTATGTTGTGTCCATCTTTGGTGTGAGTTGTGTCAGTATTGGGTCTGTGTTGTGTCCAATTTGTGTGTGAGTTGTGTAAGTATTGGGTCTGTGTTGTGTCCATGTTGAGTGTGAGTTGTGTCAGTATTGGTTCTGTGTTGTGTCAATGTTTGGAGTGAGTTGTGTCAGTATTGGGTCTGTGTTGTGTCCATGATGGGTGTGAGTTGTGTCTGTATTCGGGGTGTGTGTTGTGTCCATGTTGGGTGTGAGTTGTGTCAGTATTGGGTCTGTGTTGTGTCCATGTTGGGTGTGAGTTGTCTCAGTATTGGGTCAGTGTTGTGTCCATGTTGGGTGTGAGTTGGGTCTGTATTGGGTCTGTGTTGTGTCCATGTTGGTTGTGAGTTGTGTCTGTATTGGGTCTGTGTTGTGTCCATGTTGGGTGTGAGTTGTGTCAGTATTGGGTCAGTGTTGTGTCCATGTTGGGTGTGAGTTGTGTCAGTATGGGGTCTGTGTTGTGTCCAGGTTGGGTGTGAGTTGGGTCTGTATCGGGTCTTTCTTTTGTCCAGGTTGGGTGTGAGTTGGGTCTGTATCGGGTCTCTCTTTTGTCCAGGTTGGGTGTGAGTTGGGTCTGTATTGCGTCTCTGTTGTGTCCATGTTCGGTGAGTTTTGTGTCTGTATTGGTTTTGCGTTTCATCCATGTTGAGTTTGATTTGTGTCTGTATTGTGTCTGTGTTGTGCCCATGTTGGGTGTGAGTTGTGTCTGTATTGGGTCTGTGTTGTGTCCATGTTGGGTGTGAGTTGTTTCTGTATTGGGTCTGTGTTGTGTCCATGTTGGGGTTGAGTTGTGTCAATATTGGTTCTGTGTTGTGCCGATGTTGGGTCTGAGTTGTGTCTGTATTGGGTCTGTGTTGTGTCCGTGTCGGGTGTGAGTTGTGTCAGTATTGGGTGTGTTTTGTGTCCATGTTGGGTGTGAGTTGTTTCTGTATTGTGTCTGTGTTGTGTCCATGTCGGGTGTGAGTTGTGTCAGTATTGTGTCTGTGTTGTGTCCATTTTGGGTGTGAGTTGTGTCTGTATTGGGTCAATGTTGTGTCCATGTTGGGTGTGAGTTGTGTCAGTATTGGGTCTGTGTTGTGTCCATGTTGAGTGTGAGTTGTGTCAGTATTGGGTCTGTGTTGTGTCCATGGTGGGTGTGAGTTGTGTCTGTATTGAGTCTGTTTTGTGTCCATGTTGGGTGTGATTTGTGTCAGTATTGGGTGTGAGTTGTGTCTGTATTGGGTCAATGTTGTGTCCATGGTGGGTGTGAGTTTTGTCAGTATTGGGTCAATGATGTGTCCATGTTGGTTGAGTATTGTGTCATTATTGGGTCAGTATTGTGTCCAAGTTGGGTGTGTGTTGTGTCAGTATTAGGACTGTGTTTTGTCTCTATCGGGTCATTGTTGTGTCCATGTTGGGTGTGAGTTTTGTCTGTATTGGGTCAACATTGTGTCCATGTTGGTTGTGTGTTCTGTCAGTATTGGGCCAGTGTTGTGTCTATGTTGGTTGAGATTTTTGTCTGTATTGGTTCTGTGTTGTGTCCATGTTGGGTGTGAGTTGTGTCAGTAATGGGTCTGTTTTGTGTCCATGTTGGGTGTGAGCTGTGTCAGTATTTGGTCGGTGTTGTGTCATTATTGGGTAAGTGTTGTGTACATGTTAGGTGAAAGTTGTATCTGTATTGGTTCAGTGTTGTGCCCATGTTGGGTGTGAGTTGTGTCAGTATTGGGTCAGTGTTGTGCCCATGTTGGGCGTGAGTTGTGTCAGTATTGTGTCTGTGTTGTGTCCATGTCGGGTGTGAGTTGTGTCTGTATTGGTTCAGTGTAGTGTCCATGTTGGCTGTGAGTTGTGTCAGTATTGGGTCAGTGTTGTGTCCATGTTGAGTGTGAGTTGTGTCAGTATTGGGTCAGTGTTGTGTCCATGTTGAGTGTGTGTTGTGTCAGTATTGGGTCAGTGTTGTGTCCATGTTCGTTGAGAGTTGTGTCTGTATTGGGTCTGTGTTGTGTCCAGGTTGGGTGTGAGTTGGGTCTGTATCGGGTCTTTGTTGTGTCCATGTTGGGAGTGAGTTGTGTCTGTATTTGGTCAGTTTTGTGTTCATGTTGAGTCTAAGTTTTGTCTGCATTGGGTCAGTGTTGTGTCCATGTTGGGTGTGAGTTGGGTCAGTATTGGGTCTGTGTTGTGTCCATGTTGGGTGTGAGTTGTGTCAGTATTGGGTCTGTGTTGTGTCCATGTTGAGTGTGAGTTGTGTCAGTACTGGGTCTGTGTTGTGTCTATGTTGGGTGTGAGTTGTGTCAGTATTGGGTCTGTGTTGTGTCCATGTTGAGTGTGGGTTGTGTCTGTATTGGGTCATTGTTGTGTCCATGTTGGGTGTGAGTTGTTTCAGTATCGGGGCTATGTTTTGTCTATGTTGAGTGTGGGTTGTGTCTGTATTGGGTCATTGTTGTGTCCATGTTGGGTGTGAGTTGTTTCAGTATCGGGTCTGTGTTGTGTCCATGGTGGGTGTGAGTTGTGTCTGTATTGAGTCTGTTTTGTGTCCATGTTGGGTGTGAATTGTGTCAGTATTGGGTGTGAGTTGTGTCTGTATTGGGTTAATGTTGTGTCCATGGTGGGTGTGAGTTTTGTCAGTATTGGGTCAATGATGTGTCCATGTTGGTTGAGTATTGTGTCATTATTGGGTCAGTATTGTGTCCAAGTTGGGTGTGTGTTGTGTCAGTATTAGGACTGTGTTTTGTCTCTATCGGGTGATTGTTGTGTCCATGTTGGGTGTGAGTTTTGTCTGTATTGGGTCAACATTGTGTCCATGTTGGTTGTGTGTTCTGTCAGTATTGGGCCAGTGTTGTGTCTATGTTGGTTGAGATTTTTGTCTGTATTGGTTCTGTGTTGTGTCCATGTTGGGTGTGAGTTGTGTCAGTAATGGGTCTGTTTTGTGTCCATGTTGGGTGTGAGCTGTGTCAGTATTTGGTCGGTGTTGTGTCATTATTAGGTAAGTGTTGTGTACATGTTAGGTGAAAGTTGTATCTGTATTGGTTCAGTGTTGTGCCCATGTTGGGTGTGAGTTGTGTCAGTATTGGGTCAGTGTTGTGTCCATGTTGGGCGTGAGTTGTGTCAGTATTGGTTCAGTGTTGTGTCCATGTTGGGTGTGAGTTTTATCAGTATTGGGTCAGTGTTGTGTCCAGGTTGGGTGTGAGTTGGGTCTGTATTGGGTCAGTGTAGTGTCCATGTTGGCTGTGAGTTGTGTCAGTATTGGGTCAGTGTTGTGTCCATGTTGAGTGTGAGTTGTGTCAGTATTGGGTCAGTGTTGTGTCCATGTTGAGTGTGTGTTGTGTCAGTATTGGGTCAGTGTTGTGTCCATGTTCGTTGAGAGTTGTGTCTGTATTGGGTCTGTGTTGTGTCCAGGTTGGGTGTGAGTTGGGTCTGTATCGGGTCTTTGTTGTGTCCATGTTGGGAGTGAGTTGTGTCTGTATTTGGTCAGTTTTGTGTTCATGTTGAGTCTAAGTTTTGTCTGCATTGGGTCAGTGTTGTGTCCATGTTGGGTGTGAGTTGGGTCAGTATTGGGTCTGTGTTGTGTCCATGTTGGGTGTGAGTTGTGTCAGTATTGGGTCTGTGTTGTGTCCATGTTGAGTGTGAGTTGTGTCAGTACTGGGTCTGTGTTGTGTCTATGTTGGGTGTGAGTTGTGTCAGTATTGGGTCTGTGTTGTGTCCATGTTGAGTGTGGGTTGTGTCTGTATTGGGTCATTGTTGTGTCCATGTTGGGTGTGAGTTGTTTCAGTATCGGGGCTATGTTTTGTCTATGTTGAGTGTGGGTTGTGTCTGTATTGGGTCATTGTTGTGTCCATGTTGGGTGTGAGTTGTTTCAGTATCGGGGCTATGTTTTGTCTATGTTGGGTGTGAGTTGTGTCTGTATTGGGTCTGTGTTGTGTCTATGTTGGGTGTGAGTTGTGTCAGTATTGGGTCTGTTTTGTGTCCAGGTTGGGTGTGAGTTGTGTCAGTATTGTGTCTGTGTTGTGTCCATGTTGGGTGTGAGTTGTGTCTGTATTGGGTCTGTTTTGTGTCCATGTTGGGTGTGAGTTGTGTGTGTATTGGGTCAGTGTTGTGTCCATGTTGAGTGTGAGTTGTGTCAGTATTGGTTCAGTGTTGATTCCATGTTGAGTGTGAGTTGTGTCAGAATTGGGTCTGTGTTGTGTCCATGTTGGGTGTGTGTTGTGTCAGTATTGGGTCTGTGTTGTGTCCATGTTGGGTGTGAGTTGGGTCTGTATCGGGTCTGTGTTGTGTCCATGTTGGGTGTGAGTTGTGTCTGTATTGGGTCTGTGTTGTGTCCATGTTGGGTGTGATTTGTGTCTGTATTGGGTCTGTGTTGTGTCCATGTTGGGTGTGAGTTGTGTCTGTATTTGGTCTGTGTTGTGTCCATGTTGGGTGTGAGTTGTGTCAGTATTGGGTCTGTGTTGTGTCCATGTTGGGTGTGAGTTTTATCAGTATTGGGTCAGTGTTGTGTCCAGGTTGGGTGTGAGTTGGGTCTGTATCGGGTCTTTCTTTTGTCCAGGTTGGGTGTGAGTTGGGTCTGTATTGCGTCTCTGTTGTGTCCATGTTCGGTGAGTTTTGTGTCTGTATTGGTTTTGTGTTTCATCCATGTTGAGTTTGATTTGTGTCTGTATTGGGTCTGTGTTGTGTCCATGTTGGGTGTGAGTTGTTTCTGTATTGGGTCTGTGTTGTGTCCATGTTGGGGTTGAGTTGTGTCAATATTGGTTCTGTGTTGTGACGATGTTGGGTCTGAGTTGTTTCTGTATTGGGTCTGTATTGTGTCCATGTTGGGTGTGAGTTGTGTCAGTATTGTGTCTGTGTTGTGTCCATGTTGGGTGTGAGTTGTGTCAGTATTGGTTCAGTGTTGTGTCCATGTTGGGTGTGAGTTTTATCAGTATTGGGTCAGTGTTGTGTCCAGGTTGGGTGTGAGTTGGGTCTGTATCGGGTCTGTGTTGTGTCCATGTTGGGTGTGAGTTGTGTCAGTTTTGGGTCTGTGTTGTGTCCATGTTGGGTGTGAGTTGTTTCTGTATTGGGTCTGTGTTGTGTCCATGTTGGTAGTGAGTTGTGTCAGTATTGGTTCTGTGTAGTGTCCATGTTGGGTGTGAGTTGTGTCAGTATTGGGTCAGTGTTGTGTCCATGTTGGGTGTGAGTTGTGTCTGTATTGGGTCTGTGTTGTGTCCATGTTGGGTGTGAGTTGTGTCAGTATTGTGTCTGTGTTGTGTCCATGTTGGGTGTGAGTTGTGTCAGTATTGGGTCTGTGTTGTGTCCATGTCGGGTGTGAGTTGTGTCAGTATTGTGTCTGTGTTGTGTCCATTTTGGGTGTGAGTTGTGTCTGTATTGGGTCAATGTTGTGTCCATGTTGGGTGTGAGTTGTGTCAGTATTGGGTCTGTGTTGTGTCCATGGTGGGTGTGAGTTGTGTCTGTATTGAGTCTGTGTTGTGTCCATGTTGGGTGTGAGTTGTGTCAGTATTGGATCTGTGTTGTGTCCATGGTGGGTGTGAGTTGTGTCAGTATTGGGTGTGAGTTGTGTCTGTATTGGGTCAATGTTGTGTCCATGGTGGGTGTGAGTTTTGTCAGTATTGGGTCAATGATGTGTCCATGTTGGTTGAGTATTGTGTCATTACTGGGTCAGTATTGTGTCCAAGTTGGGTGTGTGTTGTGTCAGTATTAGGACTGTGTTTTGTCTCTATCGGGTGATTGTTGTGTCCATGTTGGGTCTGAGTTTTGTCTGTATTGGGTCAATATTGTGTCCATGTTGGTTGTGTGTTCTGTCAGTATTGGGCCAGTGTTGTGTCTATGTTGGGTGTGAGTTGTGTCTGTATTGGGTCTGTGTTGTGTCCATGTTGGTTGAGATTTTTGTCTGTATTGGTTCTGTGTTGTGTCCATGTTGGGTGTGAGTTGTGTCAGTATTGGGTCTGTGTTCTGTCCATGTTGGGTGTGAGTTGTGTCAGTAATGGGTCTGTTTTGTGTCCATGTTGGGTGTGAGCTGTGTCAGTATTTGGTCGGTGTTGTGTCATTATTGGGTCAGTGTTGTGTACATGTTAGGTGAAAGTTGTATCTGTATTGGGTCAGTGTTGTTCCCATGTTGGGTGTGAGTTGTGTCAGTATTCGGTCAGTGTTGTGCCCATGTTGGGTGTGTGTTGTGTCTGTATTGTTTCTGTGTTGTGTCCATGTTGGTTGAGATTTGTGTCAGTATGGGGTCTGTGTTGTGCCCATGTTGGGTGTGGGTTGTGTCTGTATTGTGTCTGTGTTGTGTCCATGTTGGGTGTGAGTTGTGTCAGTATTGTGTCTGTGTTGTGTCCAATTTTTGTGTGAGTTGTGTAAGTATTGGTTCTGTGTTGTGTCAATGTTAGGAGTGAGTTGTGTCAGTATTGGGTCAGTGTTGTGTCCATGTTGGGTGTGAGTTGTGTCAGTATTGGTTCTGTGTTGTGTCAATGTTAGGAGTGAGTTGTGTCAGTATTGGGTCAGTGTTGTGTCCATGTTGGGTGTGAGTTGTGTCAGTATTGGGTCTGTGTTGTGTCAATGTTAGGAGTGAGTTGTGTCAGTATTGGGTCAGTGTTGTGTCCATGTTGGATGTGAGTTGTGTCAGTATTGGGTCTGTGTTGTGTCCATTTTGGGTGTGAGTTGTGTCAGTATTGGTTCTGTGTTGTGTCAATGTTAGGAGTGAGTTGTGTCTGTATTCGGTCAGTGTTGTGTCCATGTTGGTGTGATTTGTGTCAGTATTGGGTCAGTGTTGTGTCCAGGTTGGGTGTGAGTTGTCTCAGTATTGGGTCAGTGTTGTGTCCATGTTGGGTGTGAGTTGTGTCAGTATTGGTTCAATGTTGTTTCCAGGTTGGGTGTGAGTTGGGTCTATATTGGGTCTGTGTTGTGTCCATGTTGGGGTTGAGTTGTGTCAATATTGGTTCTGTGTTGTAACGATGTTGGGTCTGAGTTGTGTCTGTATTGGGTCAGTGTTGTGTCCATGTTGTGTGTGAGTTGTGTCAGTATTGGGTCAGTGTTGTGTCCATGTTGTGTGTGAGTTGTGTCAGTATTGGGTCAGTGTTGTGTCCAGGTTGGGTGTGAGTTGGGTCTGTATCGGGTCTTTCTTTTGTCCAGGTTGGGTGTGAGTTGGGTCTGTATTGCGTCTCTGTTGTGTCCATGTTCGGTGAGTTTTGTGTCTGTATTGGTTTTGTGTTTCATCCATGTTGAGTTTGAGTTGTGTCTGTATTGGGTCTTTGTTGTGTCCATGTTGGGTGTGAGTTGTGTCTGTATTGGTTCTGTGTTGTGTCCATGTTGGGTGTGAGTTGGTTCTATATTGGGTCTGTGTTGTGTCCATGTTGGGGTTGAGTTGTGTCAATATTGGTTCTGTGTTGTAACGATGTTGGGTCTGAGTTGTGTCTGTATTGGGTCTGTGTTGTGTCCATGTCGGGTGTGAGTTGTGTCAGTATTGTGTCTGTGTTGTGTCCATGTTGGGTGTGAGTTGTGTCTGTATTGGGTCAATGTTGTGTCCATGTTGGTTGAGTATTGTGTCAGTAATGGGTCAGTATTGTGTCCATGTCGGGTGTGTGTTGTGTCAGTATTAGAACTGTGTTTTGTCTCTATCGGGAGATTGTTGTGTCCATGTTGGGTGTGAGTTTTGTCTGTATTGGGTCAATATTGTGTCCATGTTGGTTGTGTGTTCTTTCAGTATTGGGCCAGTGTTGTGTCTATGTTGGGTGTGGGTTGTGTCTGTATTGGGTCTGTGTTGTGTCCATTTTGGATGAGAGTTTTGTCTGTATTGGTTCTGTCTTGTGTGCATGTTGGGTGTGAGTAGTGTCAGTATTGGGTCTGTGTTGTGTGCATGTTGGGTGTGAGTTGTTTCAGTATTGGGTCTGTGTTGCATCCAGGTTGTGTGTGTGTTGTGTCAGTATAGGATTTGTGCTGTGTCCATGTTGGGTGTGAGTTGTGTCAGTATTGGGTCTGTGTTGTGTCCATGTTGGGTGTGAGTTGTGTCAGTATTGGGTCTGTTTTGTGTACATGTTGGGTGTGAGTTGTGTCAGTATTCGGTCTGTGTTGTGTCCATTTTGGGAGTGAGTTGCGTCAGTATTGGGTCTGTGTTGTGTCCATGTTGGCTGTGACTTTTGTCAGTATTGCGTCAGTGTTGTATCCATGTTGAGTGTGTGTTGTGTCAGTATTGTGTCTGTGTTGTGTCAATGTTGGGTGTGAGTTGTGTCTGTATTGGGTGAGTGTAGTGTCCATGTTGGCTGTGACTTTTGTCAGTATTGGGTCATTGTTGTGTCCATGCTGGGTGTGTATTGTGTCAGTATTGGGTGTGTGTTGTGTCCATGTTTGGTGTGAGATGTGTCAGTATTGGGTCTGTGTTGTGTCCATGTTGTGTGTGAGTTGTGTCAGTATTGGGCCAGTGTTGTGTCTATGTTGGGTGTGAGTTGTGTCTGTATTGGGTCTGTGTTGTGTCCATGTTGGTTGAGATTTTTGTCTGTATTGGTTCTGTGTTGTGTCCATGTTGGGTGTGAGTTGTGTCAGTATTGGGTCTGTGTTCTGTCCATGTTGGGTGTGAGTTGTGTCAGTAATGGGTCTGTTTTGTGTCCATGTTGGGTGTGAGCTGTGTCAGTATTTGGTCGGTGTTGTGTCATTATTGGGTCAGTGTTGTGTACATGTTAGGTGAAAGTTGTATCTGTATTGGGTCAGTGTTGTGCCCATGTTGGGTGTGAGTTGTGTCAGTATTCGGTCAGTGTTGTGCCCATGTTGGGTCTGTGTTGTGTCTGTATTGTTTCCGTGTTGTGTCCATGTTGGTTGAGATTTGTGTCAGTATGGGGTCTGTGTTGTGCCCATGTTGGGTGTGGGTTGTGTCTGTATTGTGTCTGTGTTGTGTCCATGTTGGGTGTGAGTTGTGTCAGTATTGTGTCTGTGTTGTGTCCAATTTTTGTGTGAGTTGTGTAAGTATTGGTTCTGTGTTGTGTCAATGTTAGGAGTGAGTTGTGTCAGTATTGGGTCAGTGTTGTGTCCATGTTGTGTGTGAGTTGTGTCAGTATCGGTTCTGTGTTGTGTCAATGTTAGGAGTGAGTTGTGTCAGTATTGGGTCAGTGTTGTGTCCATGTTGGGTGTGAGTTGTGTCAGTATTGGGTCTGTGTTGTGTCAATGTTGAGTGTGTGTTGTGTCAGTATTGGGTCAGTGTTGTGTCCATGTTCGTTGAGAGTTGTGTCTGTATTGGGTCTGTGTTGTGTCCAGGTTGGGTGTGAGTTGGGTCTGTATCGGGTCTTTGTTGTGTCCATGTTGGGAGTGAGTTGTGTCTGTATTTGGTCAGTTTTGTGTTCATGTTGAGTCTAAGTTTTGTCTGCATTGGGTCAGTGTTGTGTCCATGTTGGGTGTGAGTTGGGTCAGTATTGGGTCTGTGTTGTGTCCATGTTGGGTGTGAGTTGTGTCAGTATTGGGTCTGTGTTGTGTCCATGTTGAGTGTGAGTTGTGTCAGTACTGGGTCTGTGTTGTGTCTATGTTGGGTGTGAGTTGTGTCAGTATTGGGTCTGTGTTGTGTCCATGTTGAGTGTGGGTTGTGTCTGTATTGGGTCATTGTTGTGTCCATGTTGGGTGTGAGTTGTTTCAGTATCGGGGCTATGTTTTGTCTATGTTGAGTGTGGGTTGTGTCTGTATTGGGTCATTGTTGTGTCCATGTTGGGTGTGAGTTGTTTCAGTATCGGGGCTATGTTTTGTCTATGTTGGGTGTGAGTTGTGTCTGTATTGGGTCTGTGTTGTGTCTATGTTGGGTGTGAGTTGTGTCAGTATTGGGTCTGTTTTGTGTCCAGGTTGGGTGTGAGTTGTGTCAGTATTGTGTCTGTGTTGTGTCCATGTTGGGTGTGAGTTGTGTCTGTATTGGGTCTGTTTTGTGTCCATGTTGGGTGTGAGTTGTGTTTGTATTGGGTCAGTGTTGTGTCCATGTTGAGTGTGAGTTGTGTCAGTATTGGTTCAGTGTTGATTCCATGTTGAGTGTGAGTTGTGTCAGAATTGGGTCTGTGTTGTGTCCATGTTGGGTGTGTGTTGTGTCAGTATTGGGTCTGTGTTGTGTCCATGTTGGGTGTGAGTTGGGTCTGTATCGGGTCTGTGTTGTGTCCATGTTGGGTGTGAGTTGTGTCTGTATTGGGTCTGTGTTGTGTCCATGTTGGGTGTGATTTGTGTCTGTATTGGGTCTGTGTTGTGTCCATGTTGGGTGTGAGTTGTGTCTGTATTTGGTCTGTGTTGTGTCCATGTTGGGTGTGAGTTGTGTCAGTATTGGGTCTGTGTTGTGTCCATGTTGGGTGTGAGTTTTATCAGTATTGGGTCAGTGTTGTGTCCAGGTTGGGTGTGAGTTGGGTCTGTATCGGGTCTTTCTTTTGTCCAGGTTGGGTGTGAGTTGGGTCTGTATTGCGTCTCTGTTGTGTCCATGTTCGGTGAGTTTTGTGTCTGTATTGGTTTTGTGTTTCATCCATGTTGAGTTTGATTTGTGTCTGTATTGGGTCTGTGTTGTGTCCATGTTGGGTGTGAGTTGTTTCTGTATTGGGTCTGTGTTGTGTCCATGTTGGGGTTGAGTTGTGTCAATATTGGTTCTGTGTTGTGACGATGTTGGGTCTGAGTTGTTTCTGTATTGGGTCTGTATTGTGTCCATGTTGGGTGTGAGTTGTGTCAGTATTGTGTCTGTGTTGTGTCCATGTTGGGCGTGAGTTGTGTCAGTATTGGTTCAGTGTTGTGTCCATGTTGGGTGTGAGTTTTATCAGTATTGGGTCAGTGTTGTGTCCAGGTTGGGTGTGAGTTGGGTCTGTATCGGGTCTGTGTTGTGTCCATGTTGGGTGTGAGTTGTGTCAGTATTGGGTCTGTGTTGTGTCCATGTTGGGTGTGAGTTGTTTCTGTATTGGGTCTGTGTTGTGTCCATGTTGGTAGTGAGTTGTGTCAGTATTGGTTCTGTGTAGTGTCCATGTTGGGTGTGAGTTGTGTCAGTATTGGGTCAGTGTTGTGTCCATGTTGGGTGTGAGTTGTGTCTGTATTGGGTCTGTGTTGTGTCCATGTTGGGTGTGAGTTGTGTCAGTATTGTGTCTGTGTTGTGTCCATGTTGGGTGTGAGTTGTGTCAGTATTGGGTCTGTGTTGTGTCCATGTCGGGTGTGAGTTGTGTCAGTATTGTGTCTGTGTTGTGTCCATTTTGGGTGTGAGTTGTGTCTGTATTGGGTCAATGTTGTGTCCATGTTGGGTGTGAGTTGTGTCAGTATTGGGTCTGTGTTGTGTCCATGGTGGGTGTGAGTTGTGTCTGTATTGAGTCTGTGTTGTGTCCATGTTGGGTGTGAGTTGTGTCAGTATTGGATCTGTGTTGTGTCCATGGTGGGTGTGAGTTGTGTCAGTATTGGGTGTGAGTTGTGTCTGTATTGGGTCAATGTTGTGTCCATGGTGGGTGTGAGTTTTGTCAGTATTGGGTCAATGATGTGTCCATGTTGGTTGAGTATTGTGTCATTATTGGGTCAGTATTGTGTCCAAGTTGGGTGTGTGTTGTGTCAGTATTAGGACTGTGTTTTGTCTCTATCGGGTGATTGTTGTGTCCATGTTGGGTCTGAGTTTTGTCTGTATTGGGTCAATATTGTGTCCATGTTGGTTGTGTGTTCTGTCAGTATTGGGCCAGTGTTGTGTCTATGTTGGGTTTGAGTTGTGTCTGTATTGGGTCTGAGTTGTGTCCATGTTGGTTGAGATTTTTGTCTGTATTGGTTCTGTGTTGTGTCCATGTTGGGTGTGAGTTGTGTCAGTATTGGTTCTGTGTTGTGTCCATGTTGGGTGTGAGTTGTGTCAGTAATGGGTCTGTTTTGTGTCCATGTTGGGTGTGAGCTGTGTCAGTATTTGGTCGGTGTTGTGTCATTATTGGGTCAGTGTTGTGTACATGTTAGGTGAAAGTTGTATCTGTATTGGGTCAGTGTTGTTCCCATGTTGGGTGTGAGTTGTGTCAGTATTCGGTCAGTGTTGTGCCCATGTTGGGTGTGTGTTGTGTCTGTATTGTTTCTGTGTTGTGTCCATGTTGGTTGAGATTTGTGTCAGTATGGGGTCTGTGTTGTGCCCATGTTGGGTGTGGGTTGTGTCTGTATTGTGTCTGTGTTGTGTCCATGTTGGGTGTGAGTTGTGTCAGTATTGTGTCTGTGTTGTGTCCAATTTTTGTGTGAGTTGTGTAAGTATTGGTTCTGTGTTGTGTCAATGTTAGGAGTGAGTTGTGTCAGTATTGGGTCAGTGTTGTGTCCATGTTGTGTGTGAGTTGTGTCAGTATTGGTTCTGTGTTGTGTCAATGTTAGGAGTGAGTTGTGTCAGTATTGGGTCAGTGTTGTGTCCATGTTGGGTGTGAGTTGTGTCAGTATTGGTTCAATGTTGTTTCCAGGTTGGGTGTGAGTTGGGTCTATATTGGGTCTGTGTTGTGTCCATGTTGGGGTTGAGTTGTGTCAATATTGGTTCTGTGTTGTAACGATGTTGGGTCTGAGTTGTGTCTGTATTGGGTCAGTGTTGTGTCCATGTTGTGTGTGAGTTGTGTCAGTATTGGGTCAGTGTTGTGTCCATGTTGTGTGTGAGTTGTGTCAGTATTGGGTCAGTGTTGTGTCCAGGTTGGGTGTGAGTTGGGTCTGTATCGGGTCCTTCTTTTGTCCAGGTTGGGTGTGAGTTGGGTCTGTATTGCGTCTCTGTTGTGTCCATGTTCGGTGAGTTTTGTGTCTGTATTGGTTTTGTGTTTCATCCATGTTGAGTTTGAGTTGTGTCTGTATTGGGTCTTTGTTGTGTCCATGTTGGGTGTGAGTTGTGTCTGTATTGGTTCTGTGTTGTGTCCATGTTGGGTGTGAGTTGGTTCTATATTGGGTCTGTGTTGTGTCCATGTTGGGGTTGAGTTGTGTCAATATTGGTTCTGTGTTGTAACGATGTTGGGTCTGAGTTGTGTCTGTATTGGGTCTGTGTTGTGTCCATGTCGGGTGTGAGTTGTGTCAGTATTGTGTCTGTGTTGTGTCCATGTTGGGTGTGAGTTGTGTCTGTATTGGGTCAATGTTGTGTCCATGTTGGTTGAGTATTGTGTCAGTAATGGGTCAGTATTGTGTCCATGTCGGGTGTGTGTTGTGTCAGTATTAGAACTGTGTTTTGTCTCTATCGGGAGATTGTTGTGTCCATGTTGGGTGTGAGTTTTGTCTGTATTGGGTCAATATTGTGTCCATGTTGGTTGTGTGTTCTTTCAGTATTGGGCCAGTGTTGTGTCTATGTTGGGTGTGGGTTGTGTCTGTATTGGGTCTGTGTTGTGTCCATTTTGGATGAGAGTTTTGTCTGTATTGGTTCTGTCTTGTGTGCATGTTGGGTGTGAGTAGTGTCAGTATTGGGTCTGTGTTGTGTGCATGTTGGGTGTGAGTTGTTTCAGTATTGGGTCTGTGTTGCATCCAGGTTGTGTGTGTGTTGTGTCAGTATAGGATTTGTGCTGTGTCCATGTTGGGTGTGAGTTGTGTCAGTATTGGGTCTGTGTTGTGTCCATGTTGGGTGTGAGTTGTGTCAGTATTGGGTCTGTTTTGTGTACATGTTGGGTGTGAGTTGTGTCAGTATTCGGTCTGTGTTGTGTCCATTTTGGGAGTGAGTTGCGTCAATATTGGGTCTGTGTTGTGTCCATGTTGGCTGTGACTTTTGTCAGTATTGCGTCAGTGTTGTATCCATGTTGAGTGTGTGTTGTGTCAGTATTGTGTCTGTGTTGTGTCAATGTTGGGTGTGAGTTGTGTCTGTATTGGGTGAGTGTAGTGTCCATGTTGGCTGTGACTTTTGTCAGTATTGGGTCATTATTGTGTCCATGCTGGGTGTGTATTGTGTCAGTATTGGGTGTGTGTTGTGTCCATGTTTGGTGTGAGATGTGTCAGTATTGGGTCTGTGTTGTGTCCATGTTGTGTGTGAGTTGTGTCAGTATTGGGCCAGTGTTGTGTCTATGTTGGGTGTGAGTTGTGTCTGTATTGGGTCTGTGTTGTGTCCATGTTGGTTGAGATTTTTGTCTGTATTGGTTCTGTGTTGTGTCCATGTTGGGTGTGAGTTGTGTCAGTATTGGGTCTGTGTTCTGTCCATGTTGGGTGTGAGTTGTGTCAGTAATGGGTCTGTTTTGTGTCCATGTTGGGTGTGAGCTGTGTCAGTATTTGGTCGGTGTTGTGTCATTATTGGGTCAGTGTTGTGTACATGTTAGGTGAAAGTTGTATCTGTATTGGGTCAGTGTTGTGCCCATGTTGGGTGTGAGTTGTGTCAGTATTCGGTCAGTGTTGTGCCCATGTTGGGTCTGTGTTGTGTCTGTATTGTTTCTGTGTTGTGTCCATGTTGGTTGAGATTTGTGTCAGTATGGGGTCTGTGTTGTGCCCATGTTGGGTGTGGGTTGTGTCTGTATTGTGTCTGTGTTGTGTCCATGTTGGGTGTGAGTTGTGTCAGTATTGTGTCTGTGTTGTGTCCAATTTTTGTGTGAGTTGTGTAAGTATTGGTTCTGTGTTGTGTCAATGTTAGGAGTGAGTTGTGTCAGTATTGGGTCAGTGTTGTGTCCATGTTGTGTGTGAGTTGTGTCAGTATTGGTTCTGTGTTGTGTCAATGTTAGGAGTGAGTTGTGTCAGTATTGGGTCAGTGTTGTGTCCATGTTGGGTGTGAGTTGTGTCAGTATTGGGTCTGTGTTGTGTCAATGTTAGGAGTGAGTTGTGTCAGTATTGGGTCTGTGTTGTGTCCATGTTGGATGTGAGTTGTGTCAGTATTGGGTCTGTGTTGTGTCCATTTTGGGTGTGAGTTGTGTCAGTATTGGTTCTGTGTTGTGTCAATGTTAGGAGTGAGTTGTGTCTGTATTCGGTCAGTGTTGTGTCCATGTTGGTGTGAGTTGTGTCAGTATTGGGTCAGTGTTGTGTCCATGTTGTGTGTGAGTTGTGTCTGTATTCGGTCAGTGTTGTGTCCATGTTGGTGTGAGTTGTGTCAGTATTGGGTCATTGTTGTGTCCAGGTTGGGTGTGAGTTGTCTCAGTATTGGGTCAGTGTTGTGTCCATGTTGGGTGTGAGTTGTGTCAGTATTGGGTCAATGTTGTTTCCAGGTTGGGTGTGAGTTGGGTCTATATTGGGTCTGTGTTGTGTCCATGTTGGGGTTGAGTTGTGTCAATATTGGTTCTGTGTTGTAACGATGTTGGGTCTGAGTTGTGTCTGTATTGGGTCAGTGTTGTGTCCATGTTGTGTGTGAGTTGTGTCAGTATTGGGTCTGTGTTGTGTCCATGTTGGGTGTGAGATGTGTCAGTATTGGGTCTGTGTTGAGTCCATGCTGGGTGTGAGTTGTGTCAGTATTGGGTCTGTGTTGTGTCCATCTTTGGTATGAATTGTGTCAGTATTGGGTGTGTGTTGTGTCCAGGTTGGGTGTGAGTTGTGTCAGTATTGGGTGTGTGTTGTGTCCATGTTGGGTGTGGGTTGTGTCTGTATTGGGACTTTGTTGTGTCCATTTTGGGTGTGAGTTGTGTCAGTATTGTGTCTGTGTTGTGTCAATGTTAGGAGTGAGTTGTGTCAGTATTGGGTCAGTGTTGTGTCCATGTTGTGTGTGAGTTGTGTCTGTATTCGGTCAGTGTTGTGTCCATGTTGGTGTGAGTTGTGTCAGTATTGGGTCTGTGTTGTGTCCATGTTGGGTGTGAGTTGTCTCAGTATTGGGTGTGTGTTGTGTCCATGTTGGGTGAGAGATGTGTCAGTATTGGGTCTGTGTTGTGTCCATGTTGGGTGTGTGTTGTTTCAGTATTGTGTGTGTGTTGTGTACATGTTGGGTGTGAGTTGTGTCAGTATTGGGTGTGTGTTGTGTCCATGTTGGGTGTGGGTTGTGTCTGTATTGGGACTTTGTTGTGTCCATTTTGGGTGTGAGTTGTGTCAGTATTGTGTCTGTGTTGTGTCCAATTTGTGTCTGAGTTGTGTAAGTATTGGGTGTGTGTTGTGTCCATGTTGGGTGTGAGTTGTGTCAGTATTGGTTCTGTATTGTGTCAATGTTAGGAGTGAGTTGTGTCAGTATTAGGTCAGTGTTGTGTCCATGTTGGTGTGAGTTGTGTCAGTATTGGGTCAGTGTTGTGTCCAGGTTGGGTGTGAGTTGTCTCAGTATTGGGTCTATGTTGTGTCCACGTTGGGTGTGAGTTGTGTCAGTATTGGGTCAATGTTGTTTCCAGGTTGGGTTTGAGTTGGGTCTGTATTGCGTCTCTGTTGTGTCCATGTTCGGTGAGATTTGTGTCTGTCTTGGTTTTGTGTTTCATCCATGTTGAGTTTGAGTTGTGTCTGTATTGGGTCTGTGTTGTGTCCATGTTGAGTGTGAGTTGTGTCAGTATTGTGTCTGTGTTGTGTCCATGTTGGGTGTGAGTTGTGTCAGTAGTGGGTCTGTGTTGTGTCCATGTTGGGGTTGAGTTGTGTCAATATTGGTTCTGTGTTGTGACGATGTTGGGTCTGAGTTGTGTCTGTATTGTGTCTGTGTTGTGTCCGTGTCGGGTGTGAGTTGTGTCTGTATTGGGTCTGTGTTGTGTCCATGTTGGGTGTGAGTTGTGTCTGTATTGGGTCAATGTTGTGTCCATGGTGGGTGTGAGTTGTGTCTGTATTGGGTCAATGATGTGTCCATGTTGGTTCAGTATTGTGTCAGTAATGGGTCAGTATTGTGTCCATGTTGGGTGTGAGTTGTGTCAGTATTGTGTCTGTGTTGTGTCCATGTTGGGTGTGAGTTGTGTCTGTATTGGGTCTGTGTTGTGTCCATGTTGGGTGTGAGTTGTGTCAGTATTGGGTCAATGTTGTGTCCATGTTGGGTGTGAGTTTTGTCTGTATTGGGTCAATATTGTGTCCATGTTGGTTGTGTGTTCTGTCAGTATTGGGCCAGTGTTGTGTCTATGTTGGGTGTGGGTTGTGTCTGTATTGGGTCTGTGTTGTGTCCATGTTGGATGAGAGTTTTGTCTGTATTGGTTCTGTGTTGTGTCCATGTTGGGTGTGAGTTGTGTCAGTAATGGGTCTGTTTTGTGTCCATGTTGGGTGTGAGCTATGTCAGTATTAGGTCGGTGTTGTGTCATTATTGGGTCAGTGTTGTGTACATGTTAGGAGTGAGTCGTATCTGTATTGGGTCAGTGTTGTGCCCATGTTGGGTGTGAGTTGTGTCAGTATTGGGTCAGTGTTGTGCCCATGTTGGGTGTGAGTTGTGTCAGTATTGGGTCAGTGTTGTGCCCATGTTGGGTGTGAATTGTGTCTGTATTGGGTCTGTGTAGTGTCCATGTTGGATGTGAGTTGTGTCAGTATTGGGTCTGTGTTCTGTGCATGTTCCTTCTGTGTTGTGTCAGTATTGTGTCTTTGTTGCGTCCAGGTTGTGTGTGTGTTGTGTCAGTATAGGATTTGTGCTGTGTCCACGTTGGGTGTGAGTTGTGTCAGTATTGGGTCTGTGTTGTGTCCATGTTGGGTGTGAGTTGTGTCAGTATTGGGTCTGTGTTGTGTCCATGTTTGGTGTGAGATGTGTCAGTAATGGGTCTGTGTTCTGTCCATGTTGGGTGTGAGTTGTGTCAGTATAGGATTTGTGCTGTGTCCACGTTGGGTGTGAGTTGTGTCAGTATTGGGTCTGTGTTGTGTCCATGTTGGGTGTGAGTTGTGTCAGTATTGGGTCTGTGTTGTGTCCATGTTTGGTGTGAGATGTGTCAGTAATGGGTCTGTGTTCTGTCCATGTTGGGTGTGAGTTGTGTCAGTATTGGGTGTGTGTTTTGTCCATGTTGGTGTGTGAGTTGTGTCAGTATTGGGTCAGGGCTGTGTCCATGTTGGGTGTGAGGTGTGTCAGTATTGGGTCTGTGTTGAGTCCATGTTGGGTGTGAATTTTGTCAGAATTGGGACTGTGCTGTGTCCATGTTGAGTGTGACTTTTGTCAGTATTGCATCAGTGTTGTGTCCATGTTGGGTGTGAGTTGTGTCAGTATTGTGTCTGTGTTGTGTCTATGTCGGGTGTGAGTTTTGTCTGTATTGGGTGAGTGTAGTGTCCATGTTGGCTGTGACTTTTGTCAGTATTGTGTCTGTGTTGTGTACATGTTGGGTGTGAGTTGTGTCAGTATTGGGTGTGTGTTGTGTCCATGTTGGGTGTGAGTTGTGTCAGTATTGGGTGTGTGTTGGTGTCCATGTTGGGTGTGAGTTGTGTCAGTATTGGGTGTGTGTTGTGTCTATGTCGGGTGTGAGTTGTGTCAATATTGGGTCAATGTTGTGTCCATGTTGTGTGTGAGTTGTGACAGTTTTGGGTCTGTGTTGTGTCCATGTTGGGTGTGAGTTGTTTCAGTATCGGGGCTGTGTTTTGTTTATGTTGGGTGTGAGTTGTGTCAGTGTTGGGTCTGTGTTGTTTCCATGCTGTGTGTGACTTGTGTCTATATCGGGTCTGTGTTGTGTCCATGTTGAGTTTGAGATGTGTCTCTATTGGGACAGTGTTGTGTACATGTTGGGTGTGAGTTGTGTCAGTATTGGGCCTGTGTTCTGTCCATGTTGGGTGTGAGTTGTGTCTGTATTGGGTGTGTGTTGTGACCATGTTGGGTGTGAGTTGTGTCAGTATTGGGCCTGTGTTCTGTCCATGTTGGGTGTGAGTTGTGTCTGTATTGGGTCTGTGTTGTGACCATGTTGGGTGTGAGTTGTGTCTGTATTGGGTGTGTGTTGTGACCATGTTGGGTGTGAGTAGTGTCTGTATTGGGTGTGTGTTGTGACCATGTTGGGTGTGAGTTGTGTCAGTATTGGGTCTGTGTTGTGTCCATGTTGGGTGTGAGTTGTGTCTGTATTGGGTGTGTGTTGTGACCATGTTGGGTGTGAGTTGTGTCAGTATTGGGTCTGTGTTCTGTCCATGTTGGGTGTGAGTTGTGTCTGTATTGGGTCTGTGTTGTGACCATGTTGGGTGTGAGTTGTGTCAGTATTGGGTCTGTGTTGTGTCCATGTTGGGTGTGAGTTGTTTCAGTATTGGGTGTGTGTTGTGTCCATGTTGCGTGTGAGTTGTGTCAGTATTGTGTCTGTGTTGTATCCATGTTGGGAGAGAGTTGTGTCAGTATTGGGTCTGTGTTGTGTCCATGTTGGGTGTGAGTTGGGTCAGTATTGGGTCTGTGATGTGTCCATGTTGGGTGTGAGTTGTGTCTGTATTGGGTCTGTGTTGTGTCCATGTTGGGTGTGAGTTGTGTCAGTATTGGGTGTGTGTTGTGTCCATGTTGGGAGTGAGTTGTGTCAGTATTGGGTGTGTGTTCTGTCCATGTTGGGTGTGAGTTGTTTCAGTATCGGGGCTGTGTTTTGTTTATGTTGGGTGTGAGTTGTGTCAGTATTGGGTCTGTGTTGTGTCCATGTTGAGTTTGAGATGTGTCTCTATTGGGTCTGTGTTGTGTCCATGTTGGGTGTGAGTTGTGTCTGTATTGGGTGTGTGTTGTGTCCATGTTGGTTGAGATTTGTGTCTGTATTGGGTCTGAGTTGTGTCCATGTTGGATGTGAGTTGTGTCTGTATTGGGTCAGTGTTGTGTCCATGTTGAGTTTGAGTTGTGTCAGTATTGGGTCAGTGTTCTGTGCATGTTCCTTCTGTGTTGTGTCAGTATTGTGTCTGTGTTGCGTCCAGGTTGTGTGTGTGTTGTGTCAGTATAGGATTTGTGCTGTGTCCACGTTGGGTGTGAGTTGTGTCAGTATTGGGTCTGTGTTGTGTCCACGTTGGGTGCGAGTTGTGTCAGTATTGGGTCTGTGTTCTGTCCATGTTGGGTGTGAGTTGTGTCAGTATTGGGTGTGTGTTGTGTCCATGTTTGGTGTGAGATGTGTCAGTAATGGGTCTGTGTTCTGTCCATGTTGGGTGTGAGTTGTGTCAGTATTGGGTGTGTGTTTTGTCCATGTTGGTGTGTGAGTTGTGTCAGTATTGGGTCAGGGCTGTGTCCATGTTGGGTGTGAGGTGTGTCAGTATTGGGTCTGTGTTGAGTCCATGTTGGGTGTGAATTTTGTCAGAATTGGGACTGTGCTGTGTCCATGTTGAGTGTGACTTTTGTCAGTATTGCATCAGTGTTGTGTCCATGTTGAGTGTGAGTTGTGTCAGTATTGTGTCTGTGTTGTGTCCATGTTGAGTGTGAGTTGTGTCAGTATTGTGTCTGTGTTGTGTCTATGTCGGGTGTGAGTTTTGTCTGTATTGGGTGAGTGTAGTGTCCATGTTGGCTGTGACTTTTGTCAGTATTGTGTCTGTGTTGTGTACATGTTGGGTGTGAGTTGTGTCAGTATTGGGTGTGTGTTGTGTCCATGTTGGGTGAGAGTTGTGTCAGTATTGGGTCTGTGTTGTGTCTATGTCGGGTGTGAGTTGTGTCAATATTGGGTCAATGTTGTGTCCATGTTGTGTGTGAGTTGTGACAGTTTTGGGTCTGTGTTGTGTCCATGTTGGGTGTGAGTTGTTTCAGTATCGGGGCTGTGTTTTGTTTATGTTGGGTGTGAGTTGTGTCAGTGTTGGGTCTGTGTTGTTTCCATGCTGTGTGTGACTTGTGTCTATATCGGGTCTGTGTTGTGTCCATGTTGAGTTTGAGATGTGTCTCTATTGGGACAGTGTTGTGTACATGTTGGGTGTGAGTTGTGTCAGTATTGGGCCTGTGTTCTGTCCATGTTGGGTGTGAGTTGTGTCTGTATTGGGTGTGTGTTGTGACCATGTTGGGTGTGAGTTGTGTCAGTATTGGGCCTGTGTTCTGTCCATGTTGGGTGTGAGTTGTGTCTGTATTGGGTCTGTGTTGTGACCATGTTGGGTGTGAGTTGTGTCTGTATTGGGTGTGTGTTGTGACCATGTTGGGTGTGAGTTGTGTCTGTATTGGGTGTGTGTTGTGACCATGTTGGGTGTGAGTTGTGTCAGTATTGGGTCTGTGTTGTGTCCATGTTGGGTGTGAGTTGTGTCTGTATTGGGTGTGTGTTGTGACCATGTTTGGTGTGAGTTGTGTCAGTATTGGGTCTGTGTTCTGTCCATGTTGGGTGTGAGTTGTGTCTGTATTGGGTCTGTGTTGTGAACATGTTGGGTGTGAGTTGTGTCAGTATTGGGTCTGTGTTGTGTCCATGTTGGGTGTGAGTTGTTTCAGTATTGGGTGTGTGTTGTGTCCATGTTGCGTGTGAGTTGTGTCAGTATTGTGTCTGTGTTGTGTCCATGTTGGGAGTGAGTTGTGTCAGTATTGGGTCTGTGTTGTGTCCATGTTGGGTGTGAGTTGGGTCAGTATTGGGTCTGTGATGTGTCCATGTTGGGTCTGAGTTGTGTCTGTATTGGGTCTGTGTTGTGTCCATGTTGGGTGTGAGTTGTGTCAGTATTGGGTGTGTGTTGTGTCCATGTTGGGAGTGAGTTGTGTCAGTATTGGGTGTGTGTTCTGTCCATGTTGGGTGTGAGTTGTTTCAGTATCGGGGCTGTGTTTTGTTTATGTTGGGTGTGAGTTGTGTCAGTATTGGGTCTGTGTTGTGTCCATGTTGAGTTTGAGATGTGTCTCTATTGGGTCTGTGTTGTGTCCATGTTGGGTGTGAGTTGTGTCTGTATTGGGTGTGTGTTGTGTCCATGTTGGGTATGAGATGTGTCAGTATTGGGCCTGTGTTGTGTCCATGTTGGGTGTGAGTTGTGTCTGTATTGGGTGTGTGTTGTGTCCATGTTGGGTGTGAGTTGGGTCAGTATTGGGCCTGTGTTGTGTCCATGTTGAGTGTGAGTTGTGTGTGTATTGGGTCTGTGTTGTGTCCATGTCGGGTGTGAGTTGTGTCAGTATTGTGTCTGTGTTGTGTCTATGTCGGGTGTGAGTTGTGTCAGTATTGGGTCTGTGTTGTGTCCATGTTGAGTGTGTGTTGTGTCAGTATTGGGTCTGTGTTGTGTCCATGTTCGTTGAGAGTTGTGTCTGTATTGGGTCTGAGTTGTGTGCAGGTTGGGTGTGAGTGGGGTCTGTATCGGGTCTTTGTTGTGTCCATGTTGGGAGTGGGTTGTGTCAGTATTGGGTCTGTGTTGTGTCCATGTTGGGAGTGGGTTGTGTCTGTATTTGGTCAGTTTTGTGTTCATGTTGAGTGTAAGTTTTGTCTGCATTGGGTCAGCGTTGTGTCCATGTTGAGTGTGGGTTGTGTCAGTATTGGGTCTGTGTTGTGTCCATGTTGGGTGTGAGTTTTGTCTGCATTGGGTCAGTGTTGTGTCCATGTTGGGTGTGAGTTGTTTCAGTATTGGGTCTGTGTTGTGTCCATGTTGGGTGTGAGTTGTGTCAGTATTGGGTCAGTGTTGTGTCCATGTTGGGTGTGACTTGTGTCTATATTGGGTCTGTGTTGTGTCCATGTTGGGTGTGAGTTGTGTCAGTATTGGGTGTGTGTTGTGTCCATGTTGAGTGTGAGTTGTGTCAGTATTGGGTCTGTGTTGTGTCCATGTTGGGAGTGAGTTGTGTCAGTATTGGGTGTGTGTTGTGTCCATGTTGGGAGTGAGTTGTGTCAGTATGGGGTCTGTGTTGTGTCCATGTTGGGAGTGAGTTGTGTCAGTATTGGGTCTGTGTTGTGTCCATGTTGGGAGTGAGTTGTGTCAGTATTGGGTCAGTGTTGTGTCCATGTTGGGTGTGAGTTGTGTCAGTATTGGGTCTGTGTTGTGTCCATGTTGGGAGTGAGTTGTGTCAGTATGGGGTCTATGTTGTGTCCATGTTGGGAGTGAGTTGTGTCTGTATTGGGTCTGTGTAATGTCCATGTTGGGTGTGAGTTGTGTCAGTATTGGGTCTGTGTTGTGTCCATGTTGGGAGTGAGTTGTGTCAGTATTGGGTCAGTGTTGTGTCCATGTTGGGAGTGAGTTGTGTCAGTATGGGGTCTGTTTTGTGTCCATTTTGGTTGTGAGTTGTTTCTATATCGGGGCTGTGTTTTGTCTATGTTGGGAGTGAGTTGTGTCAGTGTTGGTTCTGTGTTGTTTCCATGCTGGGTGTGACTTGTGTCTATATTGGGTCTGTGATGTGTCCATGTTGAGTGTGAGTTGTGTCAGTATTGGGTCTGTTTTGTGTACATGTTGGGTGTGATATGTGTCAGTATTGTGTCTGTGTTGTGTCCATGTTGGATGTGAGTTGTGTCTGTATTCGGTCTGTGTTGTGTCCATGTTGGGTGTGAGTTGTGTCAGTATTGGGTCTGTGTTGTGTCCATGTTGGGTGTGAGTTGTGTCTGTATTCGGTCAGTGTTGTGTGCATGTTGGGTGTGAGTTGTGTCAGTATTGGGTCTGTGTTGTGTCCATGTTGTGTGTGAGTTGTGTCAGTATTGTGTCTGTGTTGTGTCCATGTTGTGTTGAGTTGTGTCTGTAATGGGTCTGTGTTTTGTCTATGTCGGGTGTGAGTTGTGTCTGTATTGGGTCTGTGTAGTGTCCATGTTGGGAGTGAGTTGTGTCAGTATTGGGTCTGTGTTGTGTCCATGTTGGGAGTGAGTTGTGTCAGTATGGGGTCTGTTTTGTGTCCATGTTGTGTGTGATTTGTTTCAGTATCGGGGCTGTGTTTTGTCTTTGTTGGGTGTGTGTTGTGTCAGTATTGGGTCTGTGTTGTGTCCATTTTGGGAGTTTAGTTGTGTCAGTATTGTGTCTGTTTTGTGTCCATGTTGTGTGTGAGTTGTGTCTGTATTGGGTCTGTGTTGTGTCCATGTTGGGAGTGAGATGTGTCAGTATTGGGTCTGTGTTCTGTCCATGTTGGGAGCGAGTTGTGTCTGTATTGGGTCTGTGTTGTGTCCATGTTGGGTGTGAGTTGTTTCAGTATCGGGGCTGTGTTTTGTCTATGTTGGGTGTGTGTTGTGTCAGTATTGGGTCTGTGTTGTTTCCATGCTGGGTGTGACTTGTGTCTATATTGGGTCTGTGTTGTGTCCATGTTGGGTGTGAGTTGTGTCAGTATTGGGTCTGTGTTGTGTCCATGTTGGGTGTGAGTTGTGTCAGTATTGGGTCTGTGTTGTGTCCATGTTGGGTGTGAGTTGTGTCAGTATTGGGTCTGTGTTGTGTCCATGTTGGGTGTGAGTTGTGTCTGTATTGGGTCTGTGTTGTGTCCATGTTGGGTCTGAGTTGTGTCTGTATTGGGTCTGTGTTGTGTCCATGTTGGTTGTGAGTTGTGTCTCTATTGGGTCTGTGTTGTGTCCATGTTGGGTGTGAGTTGTTTCAGTATTGGGTGTGTGTTGTGTCCATGTTGCGTGTGAGATGTGTCAGTATTGGGTCTGTGTTGTGTCCATGTTGAGTGTGTGTTGTGTCAGTATTGTGTCTGTGTTGTGTCCATGTCGGGTGTGAGTTGTGTCTGTATTGCGTGAGTGTAGTGTCCATGTTGGCTGTGACTTTTGTCAGTATTGGGTCAGTGTTGTGTCCATGTTGAGTGTGTGTTGTGTCAGTATTGGGTCAGTGTTGTGTCCATGTTCGTTGAGAGTTGTGTCTGTATTGGGTCTGAGTTGTGTGCAGGTTGGGTGTGAGTTGAGTCTGTATCGGGTCTT
Organism: Isurus oxyrinchus; assembly: GCA_026770705.1. Taxonomy (NCBI): domain Eukaryota; kingdom Metazoa; phylum Chordata; class Chondrichthyes; order Lamniformes; family Lamnidae; genus Isurus; species Isurus oxyrinchus. The sequence goes on along the minus strand of JANJGN010000925.1, from coordinate 29,384 downwards.
TGTTGTGTCCATGTTGGGAGTGGGTTGTGTCTGTATTTGGTCAGTTTTGTGTTCATGTTGAGTGTAAGTTTTGTCTGCATTGGGTCAATATTGTGTCCATGTTGAGTGTGGGTTGTGTCAGTATTGGGTCTGTGCTTTGTCTATGTCGGGTGTGAGTTGTGTCAGTATTGTGTCTGTGTTGTCCCCATGTTGAGTGTGAGTTGTGTCAGTATTGGGTCTGTGTTGTGTCCATGTTGGGTGTGAGTTGTGTCTGTATTGGGTCTGTGTTGTGTCCATGTTGGGTGTGAGTTGTGTCAGTATTGTGTCTGTGTTGTCCCCATGTTGTGTGTGAGTTGTGTCAGTATTGGGTCTGTGTTGTGTCCATGTTGGGTGTGAGGTGTATCAGTATTGGGTCAGTGTTGTGTCCATGTTGGCTGTGAGTTGTGTCATTATTGGGTCTGTGTTGTGTCCATGTTGGGTGTGAGTTGTGTCAGTATTGGGTGTGTGTTGTGTCCATGTTGGGTGTGGGTTGTGTCTGTATTGGGTCATTGTTGTGTACATGTTGTGTGTGAGTTGTGTCAGTATTGGGTCTTTGTTGTGTACATGTCGGGTGTTATTTGTGTCAGTATTGGGTCCGTGTTGTGTACATGTTGGGTTTGAGTTGTGTCAGTATTGGGTCAGTTTTGTGTACATGTTGGGTGTGAGTTTTTTCAGTATTGGGTCTGTGTTGTGTCCATGTTGGTTGAGTGTTGTGTCAGTATTGGGTCAGTATTGTGTCCATCTTGTGTGTGAGTTGTGTCTGTATTGGGTCTGTGTTGTGTCCATGTTGGGTGAGAGTTGTGTCTGTATTGGGTTGGTGTTGTGTCATGTTGATTGAGAGTTGTGTATGTATTGGGAGTGTGTTGTGTCCTAGTTGGTGTGTGAGTTGTGTCAGTGTTGGGTCTGTGTTGTGTACATGTTGGGTGTGAGTTGTGTCTGTATTGTGTCTGTGTTGTGTCCATGTTGGGTGTGAGTTGTGTCTGTATTGGGTCTGTGTTGTGTCCATGTCAGGTGTGATTTGTGTCTGTATTGGGTCTGTGTTGTGTCCATGTCGGGTGTGATTTGTTTCTGTATTGGGTCATTGTTGTGTCCATGTTGGGTGTGAGTTGTGTCAGTATTGGGTGTGTGTTGTGTCCATGTTGGGTGTGAGTTGTGTCTGTATTGTGTCTGTGTTGTGTCCATGTTGGGTGTGAGTTGTCTCTGTATTGGGTCTGTGTTGTGTCCATGTTGGGTGTGTGTTGTGTCAGTATTGGGTCTGTGTTGTGTACATGTTCGTTGAGAGTTGTGTCAGTATTGGGTCTGTGTTGTGTCCAGGTTCGTTGAGAGTTGTGTCTGTATTGGGTCTGAGTTGTGTGCAGATTGGGTGTGTGTTGGGTCTGTATTTGGCCAGTTTTGTGTCCATGTTGGGTGTGAGTTGTGTCAGTATTGGGTCTGTGTTGTGTCCATGTTGGGTGTGAGTTGTGTCAGTATTGTGTCTGTGTTGTGTCCATGTTGGGTGTGAGTTGTGTCAGTATTGGGTCTGTGTTGTGTCCATGTTGGGTGTGAGTTGTGTCAGTATTGGGTCTGTGTTGTGTCCATGTTGGGTGTGAGTTGTGTCAGTATTGGGTCTGTGTTGTGTCCATGTTGGGTGTGACTTGTGTCTATATTGGGTCTGTGTTTTGTCTATGTTGGGTGTGAGTTGTGTCAGTATTGGGTCTGTGTTGTGTCCATGTTGGGTGTGAGTTGTGTCAGTATTGGGTCTGTGTTGTGTCCATGTTGGGTGTGAGTTGTGTCTGTATTGGGTCTGTGTTGTGTCCATGTTGGGTGTGAGTTGTGTCAGTGTTGGGTCTGTGTTGTGTCCATGTTGGGTGTGACTTGTGTCTATATTGGGTCTGTGTTGTGTCCATGTTGGGTGTGAGTTGTCTCAGTATTGGGTGTGTGTTGTGTCCATGTTGGGTGTGAGTTTTGTCAGTATTGGGTCTGTGTTGTGTCCATGTTGGGTGTGAGTTGTGTCAGTATTGGGTCAGTGTTGTGTCCATGTTGGTGTGAGTTGTGACAGTATGGGGTCTGTGTTGTGTCCAGGTTGGGTGTGAGTTGGGTCTGTATCGGGTCTTTCTTTTATCCAGGTTGGGTGTGATTTGTGTCTGTATTGCGTCTCTGTTGTTTACATGTTCGGTGAGATTTGTGTCTGTATTTGTTTTGTGTTTCATCCATGTTGAGTTTGAGTTGTGTCTGTATTGGTTCTGTGTTGTGTCCATGTTGGGTATGAGTTGTTTCTGTATTGGGTCTGTGTTGTGTCCATGTTGGGTGTGAGTTGTGTCAGTATTGGGTCTGTGTTGTGTCCATGTTGGCGTTGAGTTGTATCAATATTGGTTCTGTGTTGTGACGATGTTGGTTGTGAGTTGTGTCTGTATTGGTTCTGTGTTGCGTCCATGTTGGTTGAGTGTTATGTCAGTATTGGGTCAGTATTGTGTCCATCTTGTGTGTGAGTTGTGTCTGTATTGGGTCTGTGTTGTGTCCATGTTGGCTGTGACTTTTGCCAGTATTGCGTCAGTCTTGTATCCATGTTGAGTGTGTGTTGTGTCATTATTGTGTCTGTGTGGTGTCCATGTCGGGTGTGAGTTGTGTCTCTATTGGGTTAGTGTAGTGTCCATGTTGGTGTGTGTGTTGTGTCATTATTGTGTCTGTGTTGTGTCCATGTCGGGTGTGAGTTGTGTCTGTATTGGGTGAGTGTAGTGTCCATGCTGGCTGTGACTTTTGTCAGTATTGGGTCATTGCTGTGTCCATGTTGAGTGTGTGTTGTGTCACTATTGGGTCAGTGTTGTGTCCATGTTGGGTGTGAGTTGTGTCAGTACTGGGTCTGTGTTGTGTACATGTTGGGTGTGAGTTGTGTCATTATTGGGTCTGTGTTGTGTACATGTTGGGTGTGAGATGTGTCAGTATTGGGTCTGTGTTGTGTCCATGTTGGGTGTGAGTTGTGTCAGTATTGGGTCTGTGTTGTGTCCATGTTGGGTGTGAGTTGTGTCAGTATTGTGTCTGTGTTGTGTCCATGTTGGGTGTGAGTTGTGTCAGTATTGGGTCTGTGTTGTGTCCATGTTGGGTGTGAGTTGTGTCAGTATTGTGTCTGTGTTGTGTCCATGTTGGGTATGAGTTGTTTCTGTATTGGGTCTGTGTTGTGTCCATGTTGGGTGTGAGTTGTGTCAGTATTGGGTCTGTGTTGTGTCCATGTTGGGTGTGAGTTGTGTCTGTATTGGGTCTGTGTTGTGTCCATGTTGGGTGTGAGTTGTTTCTATATTGGGTCTGTGTTGTGTCCATGTTGGGGTTGAGTTGTATCAATATTGGTTCTGTGTTGTGACGATGTTGGGAGTGAGTTGTGTCTGTATTGGTTCTGTGTTGCGTCCATGTTGGTTGAGTGTTATGTCAGTATTGGGTCAGTATTGTGTCCATCTTGTGTGTGAGTTGTGTCTGTATTGGGTCTGTGTTGTGTCCAGGTTGGGTGTGAGTTGGGTCTGTATTGCGTCTCTGTTGTGTCCATGTTCGGTGAGATTTGTGTCTGTATTGGGTTTGTGTTTCGTCCATGTTGAGTTTGAGTTGTTTCTGTATTGGGTCTGTGTTGTGTCCATGTTGGGTGTGAGTTGTGTCAGTATTGGGTCTGTGTTGTGTCCATGTTGGGTGTGAGTTGTATCTGTATTGGGTCTGTGTTATGTGCATGTTTGGGTTGAGTTGCGTCAATATTGGTTATTTGTTGTGACGATGTTGAGTCTGAGTTGTGTCTGTATTGTGTCTGTGTTGTGTCCATGCTTGGTGTGAGTTGTGTCAGTATTGGGTCTGTGTTGTGTCCATGTTGGGTGTGAGTTGTGTCAGTATTGGGTCAGTATTGTGTCCATCTTGTGTGTGAGTTGTGTCAGTATTGGGTCTGTGTTGTGTCCATGTTGGTTGAGAGTTGTGTCTGTATTGGGTCTGTGTTGTGACCATGTTGGGTGTGAGTTGTGTCAGTATTGGGTCTGTGTTGTGTCCATGTTGGGTGTGAGTTGTGTCAGTATTGGGTCTGTGTTGTGTCCATGTTGGTTGAGAGTTGTGTCTGTATTGGGTCTGTGTTGTGACCATGTTGGGTGTGAGTTGTGTCAGTATTGGGTCTGTGTTGTGTCCATGTTGGGTGTGAGTTGTGTCAGTATTGGGTATGTGTTGTGACCATGTTGGGTGTGAGTTGTGTCTGTATTGGGTCTGTGTTGTGTCCATGTTGGCTGTGAGTTGTGTCAGTATTGGGTGTGTGTTGTGTACATGTCGGTTGTAAGTTGTTTCAGTATTGGGTCAATGTTGTGTCCATGGTGGGTGTGAGTTGTGCCAGTATTGGGTCCATATTGTGTCCATGTTGGGTGTGAGTTGTTTCAGTATTGGGTCAATGTTGTGTCCATGGTGGGTGTGAGTTGTGTCAGTATTGGGTCTGTGTTGTGTCCATGTTGGGTGTGAGTTGTCTCTGTATTAGGTCTGTGTTGTGTCCATGTTGGGAGTGAGTTGTGTCTGTATTCGGTCTGTGTTGTGTCCAATTTGAGTGTGAGTTGTGTCAGTATTGGGTCTGTGTTGTGTCCATGTTGGGTGTGAGTTGTGTCAGTTTTGGGTCAGTGTTGTGTCCATGTTGGGTGTGAGTTGTGTCAGTATTGTGTCTGTGTTGTGTCCAGGTTGGGTGTGAGTTGTGTCAGTTTTGGGTCAGTGTTGTGTCCATGTTGGGTGTGAGTTGTGTCTGTATTGTGTCAGTTTTGTGTCGATGTTGGGTGTGAATTTTGTCTGCATTGGGTGAGTATTGTGTCCATGTTGAGTGTGGGTTGTGTCAGTATTGGGTCTGTGTTGTTTCCATGTTGGGAGTGAGTTTTGTCAGTATTGTGTCTGTGTTGTGTCCATGTTGGGTGTGAGTTGCGTCAGTATTGTGTCTGTGTTGTTTCCATGTTGGGTGTGAGTTGTGTCAGTATTGGGTGTGTGTTGTGTCCATGTTGGGTGTGAGTTGTGTCAGTATTGGGTCTGTGTTGTGTCCATGTTGGTTGAGAGTTGTGCCTGTATTGGGTCTGTGTTGTGACCATGTTGGGTGTGAGTTGTGTCAGTATTGGGTCTGTGTTGTGTCCATGTTGGGTGTGATTTGTGTCAGTATTGGGTCTGTGTTGTGTCCATGTTGGTTGAGAGTTGTGTCTGTATTGGGTCTGTGTTGTGACCATGTTGGGTGTGAGTTGTGTCAGTATTGGGTCTGTGTTGTGTCCATGTTGGGTGTGAGTTGTGTCAGTATTGGGTATGTGTTGTGACCATGTTGGGTGTGAGTTGTGTCAGTATTGGGTGTGTGTTGTGTCCATGTTGGCTGTGAGTTGTGTCAGTATTGGGTGTGTGTTGTGTACATGTTGGTTGTGAGTTGTTTCAGTATTGGGTCAATGTTGTGTCCATGGTGGGTGTGAGTTGTGTCAGTATTGGGTCCATATTGTGTCCATGTTGGGTGTGAGTTGTTTCAGTATTGGGTCAATGTTGTGTCCATGGTGGGTGTGAGTTGTGTCATTATTGGGTCTGTGTTGTGTCCATGTTGGGTGAGAGTTGTGTCTGTATTGGGTTGGTGTTGTGTCATGTTGATTGAGAGTTGTGTATGTATTGGGAGTGTGTTGTGTCCTAGTTGGTGTGTGAGTTGTGTCAGTGTTGGGTCTGTGTTGTGTACATGTTGGGTGTGAGTTGTGTCTGTATTGTGTCTGTGTTGTGTCCATGTTGGGTGTGAGTTGTGTCTGTATTGGGTCTGTGTTGTGTCCATGTCAGGTGTGATTTGTGTCTGTATTGGGTCTGTGTTGTGTCCATGTCGGGTGTGATTTGTTTCTGTATTGGGTCATTGTTGTGTCCATGTTGGGTGTGAGTTGTGTCAGTATTGGGTGTGTGTTGTGTCCATGTTGGGTGTGAGTTGTGTCTGTATTGTGTCTGTGTTGTGTCCATGTTGGGTGTGAGTTGTCTCTGTATTGGGTCTGTGTTGTGTCCATGTTGGGTGTGTGTTGTGTCAGTATTGGGTCTGTGTTGTGTACATGTTCGTTGAGAGTTGTGTCAGTATTGGGTCTGTGTTGTGTCCAGGTTCGTTGAGAGTTGTGTCTGTATTGGGTCTGAGTTGTGTGCAGATTGGGTGTGTGTTGGGTCTGTATTTGGCCAGTTTTGTGTCCATGTTGGGTGTGAGTTGTGTCAGTATTGGGTCTGTGTTGTGTCCATGTTGGGTGTGAGTTGTGTCAGTATTGTGTCTGTGTTGTGTCCATGTTGGGTGTGAGTTATTTCAGTATGGGGTCTGTTTTGTTTCCATGTTGGGTGTGAGTTGTGTCAGTATTGGGTCTGTGTTGTGTCCATGTTGGGTGTGAGTTGTGTCAGTATTGGGTCTGTGTTGTGTCCATGTTGGGTGTGAGTTGTGTCAGTATTGGGTCTGTGTTGTGTCCATGTTGGGTGTGACTTGTGTCTATATTGGGTCTGTGTTTTGTCTATGTTGGGTGTGAGTTGTGTCAGTATTGGGTCTGTGTTGTGTCCATGTTGGGTGTGAGTTGTGTCAGTATTGGGTCTGTGTTGTGTCCATGTTGGGTGTGAGTTGTGTCTGTATTGGGTCTGTGTTGTGTCCATGTTGGGTGTGAGTTGTGTCAGTGTTGGGTCTGTGTTGTGTCCATGTTGGGTGTGACTTGTGTCTATATTGGGTCTGTGTTGTGTCCATGTTGGGTGTGAGTTGTCTCAGTATTGGGTGTGTGTTGTGTCCATGTTGGGTGTGAGTTTTGTCAGTATTGGGTCTGTGTTGTGTCCATGTTGGGTGTGAGTTGTGTCAGTATTGGGTCAGTGTTGTGTCCATGTTGGTGTGAGTTGTGACAGTATGGGGTCTGTGTTGTGTCCAGGTTGGGTGTGAGTTGGGTCTGTATCGGGTCTTTCTTTTATCCAGGTTGGGTGTGATTTGTGTCTGTATTGCGTCTCTGTTGTTTACATGTTCGGTGAGATTTGTGTCTGTATTTGTTTTGTGTTTCATCCATGTTGAGTTTGAGTTGTGTCTGTATTGGTTCTGTGTTGTGTCCATGTTGGGTATGAGTTGTTTCTGTATTGGGTCTGTGTTGTGTCCATGTTGGGTGTGAGTTGTGTCAGTATTGGGTCTGTGTTGTGTCCATGTTGGCGTTGAGTTGTATCAATATTGGTTCTGTGTTGTGACGATGTTGGGTGTGAGTTGTGTCTGTATTGGTTCTGTGTTGCGTCCATGTTGGTTGAGTGTTATGTCAGTATTGGGTCAGTATTGTGTCCATCTTGTGTGTGAGTTGTGTCTGTATTGGGTCTGTGTTGTGTCCATGTTGGCTGTGACTTTTGCCAGTATTGCGTCAGTCTTGTATCCATGTTGAGTGTGTGTTGTGTCATTATTGTGTCTGTGTGGTGTCCATGTCGGGTGTGAGTTGTGTCTCTATTGGGTTAGTGTAGTGTCCATGTTGGTGTGTGTGTTGTGTCATTATTGTGTCTGTGTTGTGTCCATGTCGGGTGTGAGTTGTGTCTGTATTGGGTGAGTGTAGTGTCCATGCTGGCTGTGACTTTTGTCAGTATTGGGTCATTGCTGTGTCCATGTTGAGTGTGTGTTGTGTCACTATTGGGTCAGTGTTGTGTCCATGTTGGGTGTGAGTTGTGTCAGTACTGGGTCTGTGTTGTGTACATGTTGGGTGTGAGTTGTGTCATTATTGGGTCTGTGTTGTGTACATGTTGGGTGTGAGATGTGTCAGTATTGGGTCTGTGTTGTGTCCATGTTGGGTGTGAGTTGTGTCAGTATTGGGTCTGTGTTGTGTCCATGTTGGGTGTGAGTTGTGTCAGTATTGTGTCTGTGTTGTGTCCATGTTGGGTGTGAGTTGTGTCAGTATTGTGTCTGTGTTGTGTCCATGTTGGGTGTGAGTTGTCTCAGTATTGGGTCTGTGTTGTGTCCATGTTGGGAGTGAGTTGTCTCTGCATTGGGTCTGTGTTGTGTCCATGTTGGGTGTGGGTTGTGTCAGTATTGGGTCTGTGTTGTGTCCATGTTGGGTGTGAGTTGTGTCTGTATTGGGTGTGTGTTGTGTCTATGTTGGGTGTGAGTTGTGTCAGTATTGGGTGTGTGTTGTGTATATGTTGGGTGTGAGTTGTGTCAGTATTGGGTCTGTGTTGTGTACATGTTGGGTGTGAGTTGTGTCAGTATTGGGTCAGTGTTGTGTCCAGGTTGGGTGTGAGTTGGGTCGCTATCGGGTCTTTCTTTTATCCAGGTTGGGTGTGATTTGTGTCTGTATTGCGTCTCTGTTGTTTCCATGTTCGGTGAGATTTGTGTCTGTATTTGTTTTGTGTTTCATCCATGCTGAGTTTGAGTTGTGTCTGTAATGGTTCTGTGTTGTGTCCATGTTGGGTATGAGTTGTTTCTGTATTGGGTCTGTGTTGTGTCCATGTTGGGTGTGAGTTGTTTCTATATTGGGTCTGTGTTGTGTCCATGTTGGGGTTGAGTTGTATCAATATTGGTTCTGTGTTGTGACGATGTTGGGAGTGAGTTGTGTCTGTATTGGTTCTGTGTTGCGTCCATGTTGGTTGAGTGTTATGTCAGTATTGGGTCAGTATTGTGTCCATCTTGTGTGTGAGTTGTGTCTGTATTGGGTCTGTGTTGTGTCCAGGTTGGGTGTGAGTTGGGTCTGTATTGCGTCTCTGTTGTGTCCATGTTCGGTGAGATTTGTGTCTGTATTGGGTTTGTGTTTCGTCCATGTTGAGTTTGAGTTGTTTCTGTATTGGGTCCGTGTTGTGTCCATGTTGGGTGTGAGTTGTGTCAGTATTGGGTCTGTGTTGTGTCCATGTTGGGTGTGAGTTGTATCTGTATTGGGTCTGTGTTATGTGCATGTTTGGGTTGAGTTGCGTCAATATTGGTTATTTGTTGTGACGATGTTGAGTCTGAGTTGTGTCTGTATTGTGTCTGTGTTGTGTCCATGCTTGGTGTGAGTTGTGTCAGTATTGGGTCTGTGTTGTGTCCATGTTGGGTGTGAGTTGTGTCAGTATTGGGTCAGTATTGTGTCCATCTTGTGTGTGAGTTGTGTCAGTATTGGGTCTGTGTTGTGTCCATGTTGGTTGAGAGTTGTGTCTGTATTGGGTCTGTGTTGTGACCATGTTGGGTGTGAGTTGTGTCAGTATTGGGTCTGTGTTGTGTCCATGTTGGGTGTGAGTTGTGTCAGTATTGGGTCTGTGTTGTGTCCATGTTGGTTGAGAGTTGTGTCTGTATTGGGTCTGTGTTGTGACCATGTTGGGTGTGAGTTGTGTCAGTATTGGGTCTGTGTTGTGTCCATGTTGGGTGTGAGTTGTGTCAGTATTGGGTATGTGTTGTGACCATGTTGGGTGTGAGTTGTGTCAGTATTGGGTGTGTGTTGTGTCCATGTTGGCTGTGAGTTGTGTCAGTATTGGGTGTGTGTTGTGTACATGTCGGTTGTAAGTTGTTTCAGTATTGGGTCAATGTTGTGTCCATGGTGGGTGTGAGTTGTGCCAGTATTGGGTCCATATTGTGTCCATGTTGGGTGTGATTTGTTTCAGTATTGGGTCAATGTTGTGTCCATGGTGGGTGTGAGTTGTGTCAGTATTGGGTCTGTGTTGTGTCCATGTTGGGTGTGAGTTGTCTCTGTATTAGGTCTGTGTTGTGTCCATGTTGGGAGTGAGTTGTGTCTGTATTCGGTCTGTGTTGTGTCCAATTTGAGTGTGAGTTGTGTCAGTATTGGGTCTGTGTTGTGTCCATGTTGGGTGTGAGTTGTGTCAGTTTTGGGTCAGTGTTGTGTCCATGTTGGGTGTGAGTTGTGTCAGTATTGTGTCTGTGTTGTGTCCAGGTTGGGTGTGAGTTGTGTCAGTTTTGGGTCAGTGTTGTGTCCATGTTGGGTGTGAGTTGTGTCTGTATTGTGTCAGTTTTGTGTCGATGTTGGGTGTGAATTTTGTCTGCATTGGGTCAGTATTGTGTCCATGTTGAGTGTGGGTTGTGTCAGTATTGGGTCTGTGTTGTTTCCATGTTGGGAGTGAGTTTTGTCAGTATTGTGTCTGTGTTGTGTCCATGTTGGGTGTGAGTTGCGTCAGTATTGTGTCTGTGTTGTTTCCATGTTGGGTGTGAGTTGTGTCAGTATTGGGTGTGTGTTGTGTCCATGTTGGGTGTGAGTTGTGTCAGTATTGGGTCTGTGTTGTGTCCATGTTGGTTGAGAGTTGTGTCTGTATTGGGTCTGTGTTGTGACCATGTTGGGTGTGAGTTGTGTCAGTATTGGGTCTGTGTTGTGTCCATGTTGGGTGTGATTTGTGTCAGTATTGGGTCTGTGTTGTGTCCATGTTGGTTGAGAGTTGTGTCTGTATTGGGTCTGTGTTGTGACCATGTTGGGTGTGAGTTGTGTCAGTATTGGGTCTGTGTTGTGTCCATGTTGGGTGTGAGTTGTGTCAGTATTGGGTATGTGTTGTGACCATGTTGGGTGTGAGTTGTGTCAGTATTGGGTGTGTGTTGTGTCCATGTTGGCTGTGAGTTGTGTCAGTATTGGGTGTGTGTTGTGTACATGTTGGTTGTGAGTTGTTTCAGTATTGGGTCAATGTTGTGTCCATGGTGGGTGTGAGTTGTGTCAGTATTGGGTCCATATTGTGTCCATGTTGGGTGTGAGTTGTTTCAGTATTGGGTCAATGTTGTGTCCATGGTGGGTGTGAGTTGTGTCATTATTGGGTCTGTGTTGTGTCCATGTTGGGTGTGAGTTGTCTCTGTATTAGGTCTGTGTTGTGTCCATGTTGGGAGTGTGTTGTGTCAGTATTCGGTCTGTGTTGTGTCCAATTTGAGTGTGAGTTGTGTCAGTATTGGGTCTGTGTTGTGTCCATGTTGGGTGTGAGTTGTGTCAGTTTTGGGTCAGTGTTGTGTCCATGTTGGGTGTGAGTTGTGTCAGTATTGGGTCTGTGTTGTGTCCATGTCGGGTGTGAGTTGTGTCAGTATTGTGTCTGTGTTGTGTCCATGTTGGGTGTGAGTTGTGTCAGTTTTGGGTCAGTGTTGTGTCCATGTTGGGTGTGAGTTGTGTCTGTATTGTGTCAGTTTTGTGTCGATGTTGGGTGTGAATTTTGTCTGCATTGGGTCAGTATTGTGTCCATGTTGAGTGTGAGTTGTGTCAGTATTGGGTCTGTGTTGTGTCCATGTTGGGTGTGAGTTGTGTCAGTATTGGGTCTGTGTTGTTTCCATGTTGGTAGTGAGTTGTGTCAGTATTGTGTCTGTGTTGTGTCCATGTTGGGTGTGAGTTGCGTCAGTATTGTGTCTGTGTTGTTTCCATGTTGGGTGTGAGTTGTGTCAGTATTGGGTGTGTGTTGTGTCCATGTTGGGTGTGGGTTGTGTCAGTATTGGGTCTGTGTTGTGTCCATGTTGAGTGTGAGTTGTGTCAGTATTGTGTCTGTGTTGTGTCCATGTTGGGTGTGAGTTGTGTCAGTATTGGGTCTGTGTTGTGTCCATGTTGGGAGTGAGTTGTGTCAGTATTGGGTGTGTGTTGTGTACATGTTGGGTGTGAGTTGTGTCTCTATTGCGTGTGTGTTGTGTCCATGTTGGGTGTGAGTTGTGTCAGTGTTGGGTCTGTGTTGTTTCCATGCTGTGTGTGACTTGTGTCTATATTGGGTCTGTGTTGTGTCCATGTTGGGTGTGAGTTGTGTCAGTATTGGGTCTGTGTTGTGTCCATGTTGGGTGTGAGTTGTGTCTGTATTGGGTCTGTGTTGTGTCCATGTTGGGTGTGAGTTGTTTCAGTATCGGGGCCGTGTTTTGTTTATGTTGGGTGTGAGTTGTGTCAGTATTGGGTCTGTGTTGTTTCCATGCTGGGTGTGACTTGTGTCTCTATTGGGTCAGTGTTGTGTACATGTTGGGTGTGAGTTGTGTCAGTATTGGGTGTGTGTTGTGTCCATGTTTGGTGTGAGATGTGTCAGTATTAGGTCTGTGTTTTGTCCATGTTGGGTGTGAGTTGTGTCAGTATTGGGTGTGTGTTGTGTACATGTTGGGTGTGAGTTGTGTCATTATTGGGTCTGTGTTGTTTCCATGCTGGGTGTGAGTTGTTTCAGTATCGGGGCTATGTTTTGTCTATGTTGGGTGTGAGTTGTGTCAGTGTTGGGTCTGTGTTGTGTCCATGTTGGGTGTGAGTTGTGTCAGTATTGGGTCTGTGTTGTGTCCATGTTGAGTGTGAGTTGTGTCAGTATTGGGTCTGTGTTGTGTCTATGTCGGGTGTGAGTTGTGTCAGTATTGTGTCTGTGTTGTGTCCATGTTGGGTGTGAGTTGTGTCAGTATCGGGTCTGTGTTGTGTCCAAGTTGGGTGTGACTTTTGTCAGTATTGGGTCTGTGTTGTGTCCATGTCGGGTGTGAGTTGTGTCTGTATTGCGTGAGTGTAGTGTCCATGTTGGCTGTGACTTTTGTCAGTATTGGGTCATTGCTGTGTCCATGTTGAGTGTGTGTTGTGTCAGTATTGGGTCTGTGTTGTGTCCATGTTGGGTGTGAGTTGTGTCAGTATTGGGTCATTGTTGTGTCCATGTTGGGTGTGAGTTGTGTCAGTATTGGGTCTGAGTTGTGTCCATGTTGGGAGTGGGTTGTGTCTGTATTTGGTCAGTTTTGTGTTCATGTTGCGTGTAAGTTTTGTCTGCATTGGGTCAGTTTTGTGTCCATGTTGAGTGTGGGTTGTGTCAGTATTGGGTCAGTGTTGTGTCTATGTTGGGTGTGAGTTGTGTCAGTATTGGGTCTGTGTTGTGTCCATGTTGGGTGTGAGATTTTTCTGTAATGGGTCTGTGTTGTGTCCATGTTGAGTGTGAGTTGTGTCAGAATTGGGTCTGTGTTGTGTCCATGTGGGGTGTGAGTTGTGTCAGTATTGGGTCAGTGCTGTGTCCATGTTGGGTGTGAGGTGTGTCAGTATTGGGTGTGTGTTGTGTCCATGTTGGGTGTGTGTTGTGTCTGTATTGGGTCATTGTTGTGTCCATGTTGGGTGTGAGTTGTGTCAGTATTGGGTCTTTGTTGTGTACATGTCGGGTGTGAGTTGTGTCAATATTGGGTCCGTGTTGTGTACATGTTGGGTGTGAGTTGTGTCAGTATTGGGTCAGTGTTGTGTACATGTCGGGTGTGAGTTGTGTCAGTATTGGGTCAGTGTTGTGTCCATGTTGGGTGTGAGTTGTGTCATTATTGGGTCAGTGTTGTTTACATGTTGGGTGTGAGTTGTGTCAGTATTGGGTCTGTGTTGTGTCCATGTTGGGTGTGAGTTGTGTCTGTATTGGGTCTGTGTTGTGTCCATGTTGGGTGTGAGTTGTGTCAGTATTGGGTCAGTATTGTGTCCATCTTGTGTGTGAGTTGTGTCTGTATTGGGTCTGTGTTGTGTCCATGTTGGTTGAGAGTTGTGTCTGTATTGGGTTGGTGTTGTGTCATGTTGATTGAGAGTTGTGTAAGTATTGGGAGTGCGTTGTGTCCATGTTGGGTGTGAGTTGTGTCAGTATTGGGTCAGTGTTGTGTCCATGTTGGGTGTGAGATGTGTCAGTATTGGGTCTGTGTTGTGTCCATGTTGGGTGTGAGTTGTGTCAGTATTGGGTCTGTGTTGTGTCCATGTTGGGTGTGAGTTGTGTCAGTATTGGGTCTGTGTTGTGTCCATGTTGGGTGTGAGTTGTGTCAGTATTGTGTCTGTGTTGTGTCCATGTTGGTTGAGAGTTGTGTCTGTATTGGGTTGGTGTTGTGTCATGTTGATTGAGAGTTGTGTAAGTATTGGGAGTGTGTTGTGTCCATGTTGGGTGTGAGTTGTGTCAGTATTGGGTCAGTGTTGTGTCCATGTTGGGTGTGAGATGTGTCAGTATTGGGTCTGTGTTGTGTCCATGTTGGGTGTGAGTTTTGTCAGTATTGGGTCTGTGTTGTGTCCATGTTGGGTGTGAGTTGTGTCAGTATTGGGTCTGTGTTGTGTCCATGTTGGGTGTGAGTTGTGTCAGTATTGTGTCTGTGTTGTGTCCATGTTGGTTGAGTGTTGTGTCAGTATTGGGTCAGTATTGTGTCCATCTTGTGTGTGAGTTGTGTCTGTATTGGGTCTGTGTTGTGTCCATGTTGGGTGTGAGTTGTGTCAGTATTGGGTGTGTGTTGTGTCCATGTTGGGTGTGAGTTGTGTCAGTATTGGGTCTTTCTTTTATCCAGGTTGGGTGTGATTTGTGTCTGTATTGCTTCTCTGTTGTTTCCATGTTCGGTGTGTTTTGTGTCTGTATTTGTTTTGTGTTTCATCCATGTTGAGTTTGATTTGTGTCTGTATTGGTTCTGTGTTGTGTCCATGTTGTGTGTGAGTTGTGTCAGTATTGGGTCTGTGTTGTGACCATGTTGGGTGCGAGTTGTGTCAGTATTGGGTCAGTGTTGTGTCCATGTTGAGTGTGAGTTGTCTCTGCATTGGGTCTGTGTTGTGTCCATGTTGGGTGTGGGTTGTGTCAGTATTGGGTCTGTGTTGTGTCCATGTTGTGTGTGAGTTGTGTCAGTATTGGGTCTGTGTTGTGACCATGTTGGGTGTGAGTTGTGTCAGTATTGGGTCAGTGTTGTGTCCATGTTGGGTGTGAGTTGTGTCAGTATTGGGTCTGTGTTGTGACCATGTTGGGTGTGAGTTGTGTCAGTATTGGGTCTGTGTTGTGTCCATGTTGGGTGTGAGTTGTGTCAGTATTAGGTCGGTGTTGTGTCCATGTTGGGTGTGAGTAGTGTCTGTATTGGGTCTGTGTTGTGTCCATGTTGGGTGTGAGTTGTTTCTGTATTGGGTCTGTGTTGTGTCCATGTTGGGGTTGAGTTGTATCAATATTGGTTCTGTGTTTTGACGATGTTGGGTGTGAGTTATGTCTGTATTGGTTCTGTGTTGTGTCCATGTTGGTTGAGTGTTATGTCAGTATTGGGTCAATATTGTGTCCATCTTGTGTGTGAGTTGTGTCTGTATTGGGTCTGTGCTGTGTCCAGGTTGGGTGTGAGTTGTGTCTGTATTGGGTCTGTGCTGTGTCCAGGTTGGGTGTGAGTTGGGTCTGTATTGCGTCTCTGTTGTGTCCATTTTCAGTGAGATTTGTGTCTGTATTGGGTTTGTGTTTCGTCCATGTTGAGTTTGAGTTGTTTCTGTATTGGGTCTGTGTTGTGTCCATGTTGGGTGTGAGTTGTATCTGTATTGGGTCTGTGTTGTGTACATGTTTGGGTTGTGTTGCGTCAATATTGGTTATTTGTTGTGATGATGTTGAGTCTGAGTTGTGTCTGTAT
Organism: Isurus oxyrinchus; assembly: GCA_026770705.1. NCBI lineage: Eukaryota > Metazoa > Chordata > Chondrichthyes > Lamniformes > Lamnidae > Isurus > Isurus oxyrinchus. The sequence continues at coordinate 14,170 of JANJGN010000925.1, read as the reverse complement.
TGTGTCTGTGTTGTGTCCATGTTGGGTGTGAGTTGTGTCAGTATTGGGTCTGTGTTGTGTCCATGTTGGGTGTGAGTTGTGTCTGTATTGGGTCTGTGTTGTGTCCATGTTGGGTGTGAGTTGTGTCAGTATTGTGTCTGTGTTGTGTCCATGTTGGGTGTGAGTTGTGTCAGTATTGGGTCTGTGTTGTGTCCATGTTGGGTGTGAGTTGTGTCTGTATTGGGTCTGTGTTGTGTCCATGTTGGGTGTGAGTTGTGTCTGTATTGGGTCTGTGTTGTGTCCATGTTGGGAGTGAGTTGTGTCTGTATTGGGTCTGTGTTGTGTCCAATTTGAGTGTGAGTTGTGTCAGTATTGGGTTTGTGTTGTGTCCATGTTGGGAGTGGGTTAGTGTCTGTATTGGGTCTGTGTTGTGTCTATGTTGGGTGTGAGTTGTGTCTGTATTGGGTCTGTATTGTGTCCATGTTGGGTGTGAGTTGTGTCAGTATTGGGTCTGTGTTGTGTCCATGTTGGGTGTGAGTTGTGTCAGTATTGGGTCTGTGTTGTGTCCATGTTGGGTGTGAGTTGTGTCTGTATTGGGTCTGTATTGTGTCCATGTTGGGTGTGAGTTGTGTCAGTATTGGGTCTGTGTTGTGTACATGTTGCGTGTGAGTTGTGTCAGTATTTGGTCTGTGTTGTGTCCATGTTGGGTGTGAGTTGTGTCAGTGTTGGGTCAGTGTTGTGTCCATGTTGGGTGTGATTTGTGTCTGTATTGGGTCTGTGTTGTGTCCATGTTGGGTGTGAGTTGTGTCTGTATTGGTCTGTGTTGTGTCCATGTTGGGTGTGAGTTGTGTCAGTATTTGGTCTGTGTTGTGTCCATGTTGGGTGTGAGTTGTGTCTGTATTGGGTCAGTGTTGTGTCCATGTTGGGTGTGAGTTGTGTCTGTATTGGGTCTGTGTTGTGTCCATGTTGGGTGTGAGTTGTGTCAGTATTGGGTCTGTGTTGTGTCCATGTTGGGTGTGAGTTGTGTCAGTATTGGGTCTGTATTGTGTCCATGTTGGGTGTGAGTTGTGTCAGTATTGGGTCTGTGTTGTGTCCATGTTGGGTGTGAGTTGTGTCAGTATTGGGTCTGTGTTGTGTCCATGTTGGGTGTGAGTTGTGTCAGTATTTGGTCTGTGTTGTGTCCATGTTGGGTGTGAGTTGTGTCTGTATTGGGTCAGTGTTGTGTCCATGTTGGGTGTGAGTTGTGTCTGTATTGGGTCTGTGTTGTGTCCATGTTGGGTGTGAGTTGTGTCAGTATTGGGTCTGTGTTGTGTCCATGTTGGGTGTGAGTTGTGTCAGTATTGGGTCTGTATTGTGTCCATGTTGGGTGTGAGTTGTGTCAGTATTGGGTCTGTGTTGTGTCCATGTTGGGTGTGAGTTGTGTCAGTATTGGGTCTGTGTTGTGTCCATGTTGGGTGTGAGTTGTGTCAGTATTGGGTCTGTGTTGTGTCCATGTTGTGCCTGTGTTCCTCCGTGTCTTTGTTGGTGTTGATTGAGCTGACATCTGGATTTGGAGAGCTGTGCCTATTGAAAATCCCTCTCTTTTGTTCCCTCCTCGCCCACCAACCCCCTGACCCCAGCTAGCAGCCCAGGTCCTGGAGGATGAGAACATTGGCTTTGGATTGGTCGATGCTGAGGAGGATGAGGCTGTCGCTAAGAAACTGGGTGAGTCATTCACGCTACGCTTCCCTTCATTGGTGCAGACTGCTGGCCGGATCGGGCGAGGGGGAGCCAGCGAGTGAGGAGGGGGCATGGGAGCCGAGAGGGAGACAAGAGGGAAAGGACAGGGGAGGAGAGGGGTTGGGGTGGAGAGGGAAGGAGAGGAGAAGTGGAGGGGAGAGGACGAGGGAGAGAGGAGTGGAGGAAAGGGAGAGGGAGAGTGAAGGAGAGGGAGAGGGGAGGGGAGGGGAAGATAGAAGGAAAAGTGAGGGAAGGAGAGTGTGGAGGGGACTGGAGTGGGGGAGCGGCGTTTGGGGAGTAGGGAGTGGGGGAGTGTGGGTGTGGGGGAGTGGAGGAGTGGGGGAGTGGGGGTGTGGGGGAGTGGAGGAGTGGGGGAGTGGGGGTGTGGGTGAGTCGGGGTGTTGTGGAGTGGGGGCGAAGGGTGTGGGATTGTGGTGGAGTTGGGGAGGTTAGAGTGGGGGAGTGGGGGTATGTGGGAATGGGGGAGAGGGGATTGGGGGAGAGGGGAGTGTGAGAGTGAGGAGTGGGGGAGTGGGAAGTCGGGGGGGTGGATGAGTGGGGGGTGGATGAGTTGGGGGTGGATGAGTGGGGAGTGGGGGAGTGGGGTGTGGTGGAATGGGGGAGAAGGGAGTTGGGGAGTGGGGAGTGGGAAGTAGGGGAGTGGGGAGAGGGGGAGTGGGGTGTAGGGGTGTTGGGGAGTGGGTGTTTGGGGGAGTGGGGGAGTGGCGAAGAGGGGAGAGGGGGAGTGGGAGTGTGGGGGAGTGGGGGAGATGGGAGTGGGGGAGTGGGGCTGTGGGGGAGAGGGTGAGGGGTTAGTGGGGGAATGGGGGTGTGGGGGAGCGATGAGTGGGGGAGTAGGGAGAGGGGAGTGGGGGAGTTGGGGAGTGGGGGACTGGGGAGTGGGTGAGTGGGGGAGTGTGGGAGTGTGGGAGTGTTAGAGTGGGGGAGTGGGGGAGTGGGGAGTGGGGGAGTTGGGGAGTGGGGGAGTGAGGAGTGGGTGAGTGGGGAGTGGGGCTGTGGGGAGTGGGGGAGAGGGGAGTGGGGGAGTGGGGAGTGGGAAGTGGGGGTGTGGGGGAGTGGGTTAGTGGGGATTGGGGGAGTGGGGTGTGGGGGAGTGAGGGAGAGGGGAGTGGGAAGTGGGGGAGTGGGGAGTGGGGTGTGGGGTGTAGGGGAGTGGGGGAGAGGGGAGTGGGAAGTGGGGGAGTGGGGAGTGGGGAAGTGGGGGAGTGGGAGTGTTGAGGAGTGGGGGAGTGGGGGTGTGGGGGAGCGATGGAGAGGGGAGTCAGGGAGTGGGGGTGTGGGGGAGTTGGGAGTGGGGGAGTGGGGGTGTGGGGGAGTGGGTGAGGGGGGCTTGGGGGAGTGGGGGTGTGGGGGAGCGGGCAGTGGGTGAGTGGGGAGAGGGGAGTGGGGGAATGGGGGAGTGGGGAGTGAGGGAGTTGGGGTGTGTGGTTGTGGGTGATTGGGGGAATGGGGGAGTGGGGGAGTGGGGAGAGGGGTGTGGGAGAGTGGGGTGTGGGGGACTGATGGAGAGGGGAGTGTGGGAGTGGGAAGTGGGGGAGTGGGAAGTGGAGGAGTGGGGAGTGGGGAAGTGGGTGAGTGGGACTGTGGGGGAGAGGGGAGTGGGAGAGCGGGTGAGTGGTGGAGTTGGGGAGTGGGTGTTTGTGGGAGTGGGGGAGTGGCGGAGAGGGGAGTGGGGGATTTAGGGTGTGGGGGAGTGGGGGAGATCGGAGTGGGGGAGTGGGGGTGTGGGGGAGTGGGTTAGGGGGGATTGGGGGAGTGGGTGTGGGGGAGTGCGGGAGTGGGGAGTGGGGAGTGGGGGACTGGGGAGTGGGGGACTGGGGGTGTGTGGGATTGTAGAATTGGGGAGAGGGGAGTGGGGAGTGGTGGTGTGGAAGAGTGGGGGTGTGGGGTGTGGGGAAGTGGGGTGTGCAGAGTGGAGCAGTGGGGAGTGGGGGAGTTGGGGAGTGGGGAGTGGTGGAGTGGGGGATTTGGGGAGTGGGGGAATCAGGAGTGGGGGAGTTGGGGAGTTGGGGAGTGGGATAGTGGGGAGTGGGGGAGTGGGGTGTGGGGGAGTGGGGTGTGCGGAGTGGGGTAGAAGGGAGTGGGGGAGTGGGAGTGGGTGAGTTGGGGAAAGGGGAGTGGGGGTGTGGGGCAGTGGGGAGTGGGGAGTGGGGGAGTGGGGAGTGGAGGAGTGGGGGAGTGGGGGAGTGGGGGAGTGGAGGTGTGGGGGAGTGGGGAGTGGGGGAGTGGGGAGTGGGAGAGTGGAGAGTTGGTGAGTGGGGAGTGGGGTAGTGGGGTGTGGGGAGTGGGGGAGTAGGGTGTGGGGAGTGGGGTGTGCGGAGTGGGTGAGTGGGGAGTGGGGGAGTAGGGAGTGGGTGAGTTGGGGAAAGGGGAGTGGGGGTGTGGGGCAGTGGGGAGTGGAGGTGTTGGCAGTGGAGGAGTGGGTGAGTGGGGAGTGGGGGAGTGGGGGAGTGGGGAGTGGAGGTGTGGGGGAGTGGGGAGTGGGGGAGTGGGTTGTGGGGAGTGGGGGAGTAGGGTGTGGGGAGTGGGGAGTGGAGGAGTGGGGGAGTGGGGAGTGGGGAGAGTGGGAGAGTGGGGAGTGGGGGAGTGGGGAGTGAGGGAGTAGGGTGTGGGGGAGAGGGGGAGTTGGGGCGTGATGGTGTGGAAGAGTGGGGGAGTGGGATGTGGGGAAGTGGGGTGTGCAGAGTGGAGCAGTGGGGAGTGGGGGAGTTGTGGAGTGGGGGAGTGGGATCGTGGGGAGTGAGGGAGTGGGGTGTGGAGGAGTGGCATGTGTGGAATGGGGGAGTAGGGAGTGGGGGAGTTGGGGAGTGGGGGAGTGGGAGAGTTGCTGAGTGGGGGAGTGGGGTAGTGGGGTGTGGGGAGTGGGGGAGTAGGGTGTGTGGAGTGGGGTGTGCGGAGTGGGTGAGTGGGGAGTGGGCGAGTCGGGAGTGGGTGAGTTGGGGAAAGAGGAGTGGGGGTGTGGGGCAGTGGGGAGTGGGGGAGTGGGCAGTGGGGGAGTTGGGGTGTGGGGTTGTGGGTGATTGGGGGAATGGGGGAGTGGGGGAGTGTGGGAGTGGGGGTGTGGGGTGATTGGGGGAGAAGGGAGTGGGGGAGTTGGGGAGTTGGGGAGTTGGGATAGTGGGGAGTGGGGGAGTGGGGGAGTGGGGTGTGGGGGAGTGGGGAGTGGGGGAGTGGGGTGTGGGGGAGTGGGGAGTGCGGAGTGGGGGCGTAGGGAGTGGGTGAGTTGGGGAAAGGGGAGTGGGGGTGTGGGGCAGTGGGGAGTGGGGGAGTGGGGAGTGGGGGAGTGGGTTGTGGGGAGTGGGGGCGTAGGGTGTGGGGAGTAGGGTGTGGGGCGTGGGGAGAGTGGGAGAGTGGGGAGTGGGGGAGTGGGGGAGTGGGGGAGTGGGAGAGTGGGCGAGTGGGGAGTGGGGGAGTGGGGAGTGAGGGAGTAGGGTGTGGGGGAGAGGGGGAGTTGGGGAGTGGCAGAGTGGGAGCGTGGGAGCGTGGGGAGTGGGGGAGTGGGGGAGTGGGGGAGTGGGGTGTGGAGCGTGGGGGAGTGGAGGAGTGGGGGAGTGGGGGAGTGGGGGAGTGGGGGAGTGGGAGAGTGGGCGAGTGGGGGAGTGGGGTGTGGGGGAACGGGGGCGTTGGGGAGTGCTGGTGTGGAAGAGTGGGGGAGTGGGATGTGGGAAGTGGGGTGTGCGGAGTGGAGCAGTGGGGAGTGGGGGAGTTGGGGAGTGGGGGAGTGGGATAGTGGGGAGTGCGGGCGTGGGGTGTGGGGGAGTGGCATGTGTGGAGTGAGGGAGTAGGGCGTGGGGGAGTTGGGGAGTGGGGGAGTGGGATAGCGGGGAGTGGGGGACTGGGGTGTGGGGGAGTGGGGTGTGCAGACTGGTGGAGTAGGGAGTGGGGGAGTAGGGTGTGGGGGAGAGGGTGAGTTGGGGAGTGGTGGTGTGGAAGAGTGGGGGAGTGGGGTGTGGGGAAGTAGGGTGTGCGGCGTGGAGCAGTGGGGAGTGGAGCAGTGCGGAGTGGAGCAGTGGGGAGTGGGGGAGTTGGGGATTGGGGGCTTTGGGGCGTGGGGGAATCAGGAGTGGAGGAGTTGGGGAGTGGGGGAGTGGGATAGTGGGGAGTGGGTGAGCGGGGTGTGGGGGAGTAGGGAGTGCGGAGAGGAGGAGTGGGGAATGGGAGAGTGGGAGAGTGGGAAGTGGGGGAGTGGGGTGTGGGGAGTGGGGGAGTAGGGTGTGGGGAGTGGGGAGTGGGAAGTGTAGGAGTGGGGGAGTGGGAGATTGGGAGATTGGGGAGTGGGGGAGTGGGGAGTGAGGGAGTAGGGTGTAGGGGAAAGGGGGAGTTGGGGAGTGGTGGTGTGGAAGAGTGGGGGAGTGGGGTGTGGAGAAGTGGGGTGTGCGGAGTGGCGCAGTGGGGAGTGGGGGAGTTGGGGAGTGGGGAGTGGTGGAGTGGGGGATTTGGGGCGTGGGGGAATCAGGAGTGGAGGAGTTGGGGAGTGGGGGAGTGGGATAGTGGGGAGTGGGGGAGTAGGGAGTGGGTGAGTTGGGGAAAGGGGAGTGGGGGTGTGGGGCAGTGGGGAGTGGGGGAGTGGGCAGTGGGGGAGTTGGGGTGTGGGGTTGTGGGTGATTGGGGGAATGGGGGAGTGGGGGAGTGTGGGAGTGGGGGTGTGGGGTGATTGGGGGAGAAGGGAGTGGAGGTGTGGGGGAGTGGGGGAGTGGGGGAGTGGGGTGTGGGGGAGTGGGGAGTGGGGGAGTGGGGTGTGGGGGAGTGGGGAGTGCGGAGTGGGGGAGTAGGGAGTGGGTGAGTTGGGGAAAGGGGAGTGGGGGTGTGGGGCAGTGAGGAGTGGGGGAGTGGGGAGTGGGGGAGTGGGTTGTGGGGAGTGGGGGAGTAGGGTGTGGGGAGTCGGGTGTGGGGAGTGGGGAGAGTGGGAGCGTGGGGAGTGGGGGAGTGGGGGCGTGGGGGAGTGGGGCGAGTGGGAGAGTGGGGAGTGGGGAGTGGGGCGTGAGGGAGTAGGGTGTGGGGGAGAGGGGGCGTTGGGGAGTGGAAGCGTGGGAGAGTGGGAGAGTGGGGAGTGGGGGCGTGGGGGAGTGGGGGAGTGGGGGAGTGGGGTGTGGAGAGTGGGGGAGTGGAGGAGTGGGGGAGTGGGGGAGTGGGGGAGTGGGGGAGTGGGAGAGTGGGAGAGTGGGGAGTGGGGGAGTGGGGTGTGGGGGAACGGGGGAGTTGGGGAGTGATGGTGTGGAAGAGTGGGGGAGTGGGATGCGGGAAGTGGGGTGTGCGGAGTGGAGCAGTGGGGAGTGGGGGCGTTGGGGAGTGGGGGAGTGGGATAGTGGGGAGTGAGGGAGTGGGGTGTGGGGGAGTGGCATGTGTGGAGTGAGGGAGTAGGGAGTGGGGGAGTTGGGGAGTGGGGGAGTGGGCTAGCGGGGAGTGGGGGACTGGGGTGTGGGGGAGTGGGGTGTGCAGACTGGTGGAGTAGGGAGTGGGGGAGTAGGGTGTGGGGGAGAGGGTGAGTTGGGGAGTGGTGGTGTGGAAGAGTGGGGGAGTGGGGTGTGGGGAAGTAGGGTGTGCGGAGTGGAGCAGTGGGGAGTGGAGCAGTGGGGAGTGGGGGAGTTGGGGATTGGGGGATTTGGGGAGTGGGGGCATCAGGAGTGGAGGAGTTGGGGAGTGGGGGAGTGGGATAGTGGGGAGTGGGTGAGCGGGGTGTGGGGGAGTAGGGAGTGCGGAGAGGAGGAGTGGGGAATGGGAGAGTGGGAGAGTGGGAAGTGGGGGAGTGGGGTGTGGGGAGTGGGGGAGTAGGGTGTGGGGAGTGTAGGAGTGGGGGAGTGGGAGAGTGGGAGATTGGGGAGTGGGGGAGTGGGGAGTGAGGGAGTAGGGTGTAGGGGAAAGGGGGAGTTGGGGAGTGGTGGTGTGGAAGAGTGGGGGAGTGGGGTGTGGAGAAGTGGGGTGTGCGGAGTGGAGCAGTGGGGAGTGGGGAGTTGGGGAGTGGGGAGTGGTGGAGTGGGGGATTTGGGGAGTGGGGGAATCAGGAGTGGAGGAGTTGGGGAGTGGGGGAGTGGGATAGTGGGGAGTGGGGGAGTGGGGTGTGGGGGAGTGGGGAGTGCGGAGTGGGGGAGTAGGGAGTGGGGGAGTAGGGAGTGGGGGAGTTGGGGAAAGGGGAGTGGGGGTGTGGGGCAGTGGGGAGAGGGGAGTGGGGGAGTGGGGAGTGGCGGAGTGGGGGAGTGGAGTTGTGGGGGAGTGGGCGAGTGGGAAGTGGGTGAGTGGGTAGTGGGCGTATGGGGATTGGGGAATGAGGGAGTGGGGGAGTGGGGGAGTGGGGAGTGGGGGACTGGGGATGGGGGAGGGGGGAGTGGGGAGAGGGGAGTGGGGATTGGGGGAGTGGGGGTGTGGGGCGTGGGTGAGTGGGGATGGGGAGAGGGGGAAAGGGGAGTGGGGGTGTGGGGACTGTGCAGCGGGAGAGTGGGGGAGTGGGGGAGTGGGGAGTGGAGGAGTGGGGGTTTGGGGGAGTGGGGGAGTGGGGGAGTGCGGAGTGGGTGTGTGTAGATTGGAGGAGTGGGACAAAGGGGTGTGAGGAGTGGGGGTGTGGGGTGTGGGGGAGTGGAGGAGTGGGGGAGTGGGGGAGTGAGGAGTGGGGGAGTGGGGAGTGGGGGAATGGGGGAGTGAGGAGTGGGGGAGTGGGGAGTGGGGAGTGGGGGCGTGGGGTGTGAGGGAGTGGGGAGTGCGGAGGAGTGGGGAGTAGGGCGTGGGGGAGTAGGGAGTGGGGGAGTTGGGGAAAGGGGAGTGGGGGTGTGGGGCAGTGGGGAGTGGGGAGTGGGGGAGTGGGGAGTGGAGGAGTGGGGGAGTGGAGTTGTGGGGGAGTGGGCGAGTGGGAAGTGGGTGAGTGGGTAGTGGGCGTATGGGGATTGGGGAATGAGGGAGTGGGGGAGTGGGGGAGTGGGGAGTGGGGGACTGGGGATGGGGGAGGGGGGAGTGGGGAGAGGGGAGTGGGGATTGGGGGAGTGGGGGTGTGGGGCGTGGGTGAGTGGGGATGGGGAGAGGGGGAAAGGGGAGTGGGGGTGTGGGGACTGTGCAGAGGGAGAGTGGAGGAGTGGGGGAGTGGGGAGTGGAGGAGTGGGGGTTTGGGGGAGTGGGGGAGTGGGGGAGTGCGGAGTGGTGGTGTGTGTAGATTGGCGGAGTGGGACAACGGGGTGTGAGGAGTGGGGGTGTGGGGTGTGGGGGAGTGGAGGAGTGGGGGAGTGGGTGAGTGGGGAGTGGGGGAGTGGGGAGTGGGGGAGTGGGGTGTGCAGACTGGTGGAGTAGGGAGTGGGGGAGTAGGGTGTGGGGGAGAGGGTGAGTTGGGGAGTGGTGGTGTGGAAGAGTGGGGGAGTGGGGTGTGGGGAAGTAGGGTGTGCGGAGTGGAGCAGTGGGGAGTGGAGCAGTGCGGAGTGGAGCAGTGGGGAGTGGGGGAGTTGGGGATTGGGGGATTTGGGGAGTGGGGGAATCAGGAGTGGAGGAGTTGGGGAGTGGGGGAGTGGGATAGTGGGGAGTGGGTGAGCGGGGTGTGGGGGAGTAGGGAGTGCGGAGAGGAGGAGTGGGGAATGGGAGAGTGGGAGAGTGGGAAGTGGGGGAGTGGGGTGTGGGGAGTGGGGGAGTAGGGTGTGGGGAGTGGGGAGTGGGGAGTGTAGGAGTGGGGGAGTGGGAGAGTGGGAGATTGGGGAGTGGGGGAGTGGGGAGTGAGGGAGTAGGGTGTAGGGGAAAGGGGGAGTTGGGGAGTGGTGGTGTGGAAGAGTGGGGGAGTGGGGTGTGGAGAAGTGGGGTGTGCGGAGTGGAGCAGTGGGGAGTGGGGGAGTTGGGGAGTGGGGAGTGGTGGAGTGGGGGATTTGGGGAGTGGGGGAATCAGGAGTGGAGGAGTTGGGGAGTGGGGGAGTGGGATAGTGGGGAGTGGGGGAGTGGGGTGTGGGGGAGTGGGGAGTGCGGAGTGGGGGAGTAGGGAGTGGGGGCGTAGGGAGTGGGGGAGTTGGGGAAAGGGGAGTGGGGGTGTGGGGCAGTGGGGAGAGGGGAGTGGGGGAGTGGGGAGTGGAGGAGTGGGGGAGTGGAGTTGTGGGGGAGTGGGCGAGTGGGAAGTGGGTGAGTGGGTAGTGGGCGTATGGGGATTGGGGAATGAGGGAGTGGGGGAGTGGGGGAGTGGGGAGTGGGGGACTGGGGATGGGGGAGGGGGGAGTGGGGAGAGGGGAGTGGGGATTGGGGGAGTGGGGGTGTGGGGCGTGGGTGAGTGGGGATGGGGAGAGGGGGAAAGGGGAGTGGGGGTGTGGGGACTGTGCAGAGGGAGAGTGGGGGAGTGGGGGAGTGGGGAGTGGAGGAGTGGGGGTTTGGGGGAGTGGGGGAGTGGGGGAGTGCGGAGTGGGTGTGTGTAGATTGGAGGAGTGGGACACAGGGGTGTGAGGAGTGGGGGTGTGGGGTGTGGGGGAGTGGAGGAGTGGGGGAGTGGGGGAGTGAGGAGTGGGGGAGTGGGGAGTGGGGGAATGGGGGAGTGAGGAGTGGGGGAGTGGGGAGTGGGGAGTGGGGGAGTGGGGTGTGAGGGAGTGGGGAGTGCGGAGTGGGGGAGTAGGGAGTGGGGGAGTAGGGAGTGGGGGAGTTGGGGAACGGGGAGTGGGGGTGTGGGGCAGTGGGGAGTGGGGAGTGGGGGAGTGGGGAGTGGAGGATTGGGGGAGTGGAGTTGTGGGGGAGTGGGCGAGTGGGAAGTGGGTGAGTGGGTAGTGGGCGTATGGGGATTGGGGAATGAGGGAGTGGGGGAGTGGGGGAGTGGGGAGTGGGGGACTGGGGATGGGGGAGGGGGGGAGTGGGGAGAGGGGAGTGGGGATTGGGAGAGTGGGGGTGTGGGGCGTGGGTGAGTGGGGATGGGGAGAGGGGGAAAGGGGAGTGGGGGTGTGGGGACTGTGCAGAGGGAGAGTGGAGGAGTGGGGGAGTGGGGAGTGGAGGAGTGGGGGTCTTGGGGGAGTGGGGGCGTGGGGGAGTGCGGAGTGGGTGTGTGTAGATTGGAGGAGTGGGACAAAGGGGTGTGAGGAGTGGGGGGTGTGGGGTGTGGGGGAGTGGAGGAGTGGGGGAGTGGGTGAGTGGGGAGTGGGGGAGTGGGGAGTGGGGGAGTGGGGTGTGCAGACTGGTGGAGTCGGGAGTGGGGGAGTAGGGTGTGGGGGAGAGGGTGAGTTGGGGAGTGGTGGTGTGGAAGAGTGGGGGAGTGGGGTGTGGGGAAGTAGGGTGTGCGGAGTGGAGCAGTGGGGAGTGGAGCAGTGCGGAGTGGAGCAGTGGGGAGTGGGGGAGTTGGGGATTGGGGGATTTGGGGAGTGGGGGAATCAGGAGTGGAGGAGTTGGGGAGTGGGGGAGTGGGATAGTGGGGAGTGGGTGAGCGGGGTGTGGGGGAGTAGGGAGTGCGGAGAGGAGGAGTGGGGACTGGGAGAGTGGGAGAGTGGGAAGTGGGGGAGTGGGGTGTGGGGAGTGGGGGAGTAGGGTGTGGGGAGTGGGGAGTGGGGAGTGTAGGAGTGGGGGAGTGGGAGAGTGGGAGATTGGGGAGTGGGGGAGTGGGGAGTGAGGGAGTAGGGTGTAGGGGAACGGGGGAGTTGGGGAGTGGTGGTGTGGAAGAGTGGGGGAGTGGGGTGTGGAGAAGTGGGGTGTGCGGAGTGGAGCAGTGGGGAGTGGGGGAGTTGGGAGTGGGGAGTGGTGGAGTGGGGGATTTGGGGAGTGGGGGACTCAGGAGTGGAGGAGTTGGGGAGTGGGGGAGTGGGATAGTGGGGAGTGGGGGAGTGGGGTGTGGGGGAGTGGGGAGTGCGGAGTGGGGGAGTAGGGAGTGGGGGAGTAGGGCGTGGGGGAGTTGGGGAAAGGGGAGTGGGGGTGTGGGGCAGTGGGGAGAGGGGAGTGGGGGAGTGGGGAGTGGAGGAGTGGGGGAGTGGAGTTGTGGGGGAGTGGGCGAGTGGGAAGTGGGTGAGTGGGTAGTGGGCGTATGGGGATTGGGGAATGAGGGAGTGGGGGAGTGGGGGAGTGGGGAGTGGGGGACTGGGGATGGGGGAGGGGGGAGTGGGGAGAGGGGAGTGGGGATTGGGGGAGTGGGGGTGTGGGGCGTGGGTGAGTGGGGATGGGGAGAGGGGGAAAGGGGAGTGGGGGTGTGGGGACTGTGCAGAGGGAGAGTGGGGGCGTGGGGGAGTGGGGAGTGGAGGAGTGGGGGTTTGGGGGAGTGGGGGAGTGGGGGAGTGCGGAGTGGGTGTGTGTAGATTGGAGGAGTGGGACAAAGGGGTGTGAGGAGTCGGGGGTGTGGGGTGTGGGGGAGTGGAGGAGTGGGGGAGTGGGGGAGTGAGGAGTGGGGGCGTGGGGAGTGGGGAATGGGGGAGTGAGGAGTGGGGGAGTGGGGAGTGGGGCGTGGGGGAGTGGGGGTGGTGAGGGAGTGGGGAGTGCGGAGTGGGGGAGTAGGGAGTGGGGGAGTAGGGAGTGGGGGAGTTGGGGAAAGGGGGAGTGGGGGTGTGGGGCAGTGGGGAGTGGGGAGTGGGGGAGTGGGGAGTGGAGGAGTGGGGGAGTGGAGTTGTGGGGGAGTGGGCGAGTGGGAAGTGGGTGAGTGGGTAGTGGGCGTATGGGGATTGGGGAATGAGGGAGTGGGGGAGTGGGGGAGTGGGGAGTGGGGGACTGGGGATGGGGGAGGGGGGAGTGGGGAGAGGGGAGTGGGGATTGGGGGAGTGGGGGTGTGGGGCGTGGGTGAGTGGGGATGGGGAGAGGGGGAAAGGGGAGTGGGGGTGTGGGGACTGTGCAGAGGAGAGTGGAGGAGTGGGGAGTGGGGAGTGGAGGAGTGGGGGTTTGGGGGAGTGGGGGAGTGGGGGAGTGCGGAGTGGGTGTGTGTAGATTGGAGGAGTGGGACAAAGGGGTGTGAGGAGTGGGGGTGTGGGGTGTGGGGGAGTGGAGGAGTGGGGGCGTGGGTGAGTGGGGAGTGGGGGAGTGGGGAGTGGGGGAGTGGGGGAGTGAGGAGTGGGGGAGTGGGGAGTGAGGAGTGGGGGAGTGGGGAGTGGGGGAGTGGAGGAGTGAGGAGTAGGGGAGGGGGGAGTGGGGGAGTGGAGGAGTGAGGAGTGAGGGAGTGGGGAGTGGGGGTGTGGCGGAGTGAGGAGTGAGGGAGTGGGGAGTGGGGGAGTGGAGGAGTGAGGAGTGGGGGAGTGGGGAGTGGAGAATTGAGGATTGGGGAGCGGGGGAGTGGGGTGTGAAGGAGTGGGGGAAGGGGGAGTGGGGAGTGGGCGAGTGGGAAGTGGGTGAGTGGGTAGTGGGGGAATAGGGATTAGGGAATGAGGGAGTGGGAGAGTGGCGGCGTGGGGCATGGGGGAATGGGGATGGGGGAGTGGGGAGTGGGGAGTGGCGGAGTGGGGGAGTGGGGGAGTGGGGGTGTGGGGGAGTTGGGGAGTGGGGAGTGGTGGAGTGGGGGATTTGGGGAGTGGGGGAATCAGGAGTGGAGGAGTTGGGGAGTGGGGGAGTGGGATAGTGGGGAGTGGGGGAGTGGGGTGTGGGGGAGTGGGGAGTGCGGAGTGGGGGAGTAGGGAGTGGGGGAGTAGGGAGTGGGGGAGTTGGGGAAAGGGGAGTGGGGGTGTGGGGCAGTGGGGAGAGGGGAGTGGGGGAGTGGGGAGTGGAGGAGTGGGGGAGTGGAGTTGTGGGGGAGTGGGCGAGTGGGAAGTGGGTGAGTGGGTAGTGGGCGTATGGGGATTGGGGAATGAGGGAGTGGGGGAGTGGGGGAGTGGGGAGTGGGGGACTGGGGATGGGGGAGGGGGGGAGTGGGGAGAGGGGAGTGGGGATTGGGGAGTGGGGGTGTGGGGCGTGGGTGAGTGGGGATGGGGAGAGGGGGAAAGGGGAGTGGGGGTGTGGGGACTGTGCAGAGGGAGAGTGGGGGAGTGGGGGAGTGGGGAGTGGAGGAGTGGGGGTTTGGGGGAGTGGGGGAGTGGGGGAGTGCGGAGTGGGTGTGTGTAGATTGGAGGAGTGGGACAAAGGGGTGTGAGGAGTGGGGGTGTGGGGTGTGGGGGAGTGGAGGAGTGGGGGAGTGGGGAGTGAGGAGTGGGGGAGTGGGGAGTGGGGGAATGGGGGAGTGAGGAGTGGGGGAGTGGGGAGTGGGGAGTGGGGGAGTGGGGTGTGAGGGAGTGGGGAGTGCGGAGTGGGGGAGTAGGGAGTGGGGAGTAGGGAGTGGGGGAGTTGGGGAAAGGGGAGTGGGGGTGTGGGGCAGTGGGGAGTGGGGAGTGGGGGAGTGGGGAGTGGAGGAGTGGGGGAGTGGAGTTGTGGGGGCGTGGGCGAGTGGGAAGTGGGTGAGTGGGTAGTGGGCGTATGGGGATTGGGGAATGAGGGAGTGGGGGAGTGGGGGAGTGGGGAGTGGGGGACTGGGGATGGGGGAGGGGGGAGTGGGGAGAGGGGAGTGGGGATTGGGGGAGTGGGGGTGTGGGGCGTGGGGTGAGTGGGGATGGGGAGAGGGGGAAAGGGGAGTGGGGGTGTG